>VDFB02196056.1:0-24722 GCA_007258455.2 Sequoia sempervirens | reverse complement strand
TACTATTGAGCTAATGACTCACATTGTGATGAGTCTTTTTATGACTTAGGTGTGTATCATTTCTCCAACACTCTCCCTTGAGCCACAACATAGGTGTCAAATGCACCTAGCTTGGCTCTAATACCATACAAGAATACCAATTATGAGGACCTCCTATAAAAATATGACATGAAAAACCGTGAACAATATTTAAAAGCTAATCCATAGTCTATCTTATTATTTATGCATATTTTCTAGGACCACCTATGCCCAAAACACAAAATAGTTTTTGTAAATACACCAATTAGATCTTATAAAATGCATTACTTAGATCAAATTATATGGTAAATTAAATATAATTAATGATTACTTTTTCTTTTAGTATGAAAGAGGTTAAATTCCAATATATGTTCTAGTGGGCTTGATTGAGTGACAAGGTGGAGTGATTGTTGTAATGAAGAACTTGCTAGGAAAGCTAACCAAGTTAAAATGTACACCTATACATACATCATTGTGGTAATATAGACCTATGTCATAAAACACAATTGAGTCCTATTAGTTCCAAAGTATTTTAGCAAAGAGGTTACAATTGCAAGAGATCCGTATATGCCTTTATTTTAGATTAAGTCATTTAACCTTAAATAATTGTAAGAACATACATAAGGATCCTCTATATAAGTGCAAGGATTATTTGCCTAATTTGTAAAATTTTCAAAAGGAATAACAATGGTGGGAAAATCAAGACAAGATGCAACAATTTAGAATTCCTAAAGGGTTTACAATTATTAGAACCAAAGTAGGTTATATTTTGGTTTTATATTATAAAATGATTCAAGAATCTATAAGGCCAAAAGAACCATAAGCATTGCAAACTTTACTTTAGAAGCATAAGGGATTGGATATTTTCATTCCTAAACATGGTTTTCATTAAAAAAATTACTCATGTACTATACATACATATTCATGTATATGTGAATATATCTACATATGTATACATACACATGCACATATCTAAATATGTATATATGTATATATGTATATACATACATTTATTTTCTATATGTATATATATATATATATGTATACATATATACATATACATAAATACACACACATATGTATGTATGTATGTATGTATGTGTGTATGTATATTTATGTATACGTATATACATGTATGTATATGTATATGTGTATGCATACATGTATATATATGTATATATGGATACACACACATTTTGATTTTGTTTTGTAAGCATCCTCTTTTGAGGACAACCCTTTGTTGATGATGTTGAGTATTAGTTTGTTGTAAGTGTGTTTATTATTTTAATATCATTTTAAAACAATATTTTATTTATTTATAAATTTTGGTATAATCTCTAATTTTATAATATGTTTGTGTGTGTCGGTTGAGTTGCATAATTGTTAGGGGCACACACAATCAACACAATGCAAGATAATAACTAATTCAAGGGATCGAAGTTCAGTTTCTAGTCAAGCAAAGAGAGGCATAATGTTTCATTCATAGCATTTGCTACACATACATAAACACTTTTATATCTTTATGACACATTCATAACTATTTTCATGAATATATATTGGTGATATTTTGTAGTCTAAGAGACAATGTTGGCCTCATGTCACTGTATAGGATATTTTCATGATGTATTATGTATGTCTTCATGACCTTATCAAGATCAATATATAAATATTTTGTGCATATTCATAGCAAATGGTTTGTGCTTATTCTATCTATCTATATTACCCTTTATCTCTATCTCTCTTTATCACTATCTCTCTCACATATATATGATGTGCATGAATTTTGAATGGCATACATGTAATGAACCCATACTAGTTCTAACTCTATTTAGCCTATCAACAAATAAAGATTCAACATTGGTCTTCCAGATTTACATACATCTTAAGAATTTACTACCATAATCCATAAGACAAAGCAACAATAACCCATATGGGTGTTTAGACTCACAAGTGAAAGTCAAAATGTTATAGCTAGCTATCCCTTCACTAAAAAATAGTGGGGTTTTTAGTTCAAACAAGGAATTACCCCATTTTATTGTATGGTTCTATATACTAAAACCCTATCTCCAATAACACACATAAAGTAAAAAAAATATCTACTATGTTTGGCTTCATGAATGCAACACAAGCTTCTAAATGTCCTAGGTAGAGCAATAGATTTCCATTCACATAGTAGAAATTACAAGCTAATGCTTTTTAACATGATTTCTAGAATTTCATACAAGACTAGCTTTTTCTCTTACATTACATATAAAAATACTAAAAAGAACCTTCATAAAAAATCATACCTCATTACCACCAAGTAAAAACTATTAGGTTTACATACGCGAATTTCACAAGCTTCAAAAATGTATAATTTGCACTACCTTCTTCCTCCTTTTGCCTCTATCCTCCCCTTTTCCCTCTTTCTTTTCCTTTTAATCCTTCCTTGATTTCCTCCATTTTTGCCATATTCTCTACATGTTTCCCATTTCCACTTCCTTTGCTTTTATTTCTTCCCACTTTGTGAATAATAAAGTCCCACTCTCTCTTCACTTACTCATCATTCAAGTTTCCTCGAACAGCATACCTCAACATTAATGCTTGATACTTAATATGATGGGGCCAAAAGGTGGGGTGGCCACTTTTTGGCCCCACATCTTTTTGCACTCGCTCTAATAAGGTTTGTCCTTTTGATAATAGTAATGTCCAAAGGTGGCTCTTGTTTGCATGTGGATACATTTATACCAAACATCAACTTTTAGTGATATGTGTGAAGATTTTGTAGTGGTTCTATATATTGTTCTTATTCTCTAAATATAAAGGATGATGAATAATCAAGTCATGATGGACTAATGAAAGAAGATGAATTGAATAGTGATAGAAACTAGTCTACTATAGTTAGTGATGATGAAAATACATTATATAAAATTATGCAGGGCTTCTCATATTACTTAGAATCTCTAGTGTTACAATATGAATAGTATTTTAAACACATGATAGATCTTTTTCTAGAGTGTCTCTACAAACTTGTGACCATTGAATTTGCTTGGTAGTATAGAAAATTGCATTATAATACATCAAATAATAGGGTAGAGAATGTAATTGTTGATTTTATGGTTTCCAAGACCAAACTTTGTAAATGATATTAATTGAGGGCATGAAGACACAATCACGTCTTTGTTCTTGATGGTTTGATTTATATTTTCAATCAATGGTTCCATTTATACACACTACATGAGGAAATTGTTCAATAAGAGTAACTTATAGTTTTAGTCAATTATATTTCAATTTGTACACACTACATGAAGACAATGTTATCAATGATATGATTCTTGATGTTTTATAAGATTTAATATTATAATACCTTAACAAATCAAGCTATGACTTTCACGGTTCACTCCTACATGTATGAAATTTGCATTTTCATCTACAAGTTTGACCCTAAATTTGTAGTTTTAAAATTATTTTGTGAGCTTAACCCTACATTTCTAGTCTTTAGGAATGTATTTATCTTCATTTTTTAGACTATGTTGAGAGCTATTATAATGTTTTTTTGCACTATTTTTCGGAGGAAACTCGTTTTTCCTTACTCAAACCTTTGGATTATGCAAAACGGGGAAGCAAAATACTATTAAAAATGCTTTAAAAACGTTCAAACAAGTGCAATTTGAATTCAACAAATTTAAAAAAAATTGCATATATAGGGTTTCAAAATTAAACAAATACATGCATTTTGAACTTAAAAAAAAAGGAATTTTAAATACCTCGTGCTCAATAGTGGTCGATATGCGAATTGGAATGATGAAGTTTGAAGAAAACGACCCGAACTTTTCTTTCGTTGGTGAGAAATTTTGTTGGGTCGCCGTTCGGTTTATGTTCGCCGCGTGCAGGGACAGTGACTGGTAATTCACAGTGAAAGTGTGAAAGTGAAAGCACTTTCACACTTTTTTTGGTTTTGTCATATTAAGGGGGTTCGACCGAACCCCCTTAATATGTTTTTTTTATTTGGCTCGGTTTTGGGTTCGGTCGAGCCATGGGTTCGGCCGAACCATATGGTTCGGCTGAACCATTCAAATGGTTCGGTGGAGCCATATGGTTCGGCCGAACCACTTTTCTATGAAGAGTGTGGAAATTTTGAAATTTCCTTCCTCCACAAAAGTGTAAACCACTTATGTGGCTTCACCCTTTATCCACACATAATTGATCGAGAATTTTTACACTACACACAATGAGGGTACACTTAATTCCTATTGTCTTATATTGGGAAATGATCATCAAAGCCTCATTTTTTCTCCTTAATTCTAATGGGGCAGCTCATGCTAATGAAAGGTAATTTCTAAATTAAGAGTATTCATTCCCTCTAGAAGAGCTACCACATCGCTTACGTTTGTACAAGGAGGAGCCACTATTTTTTGCAAGGCTATTTGAAGCATTGAATGATAATTGGTTGAATTTAGAAGAATATCCCAAAGGGATATCTTCATGGGAGTAAATTCTTAAATTGTTCAATGAGATCATACTCCCTAAGATGCGAGTTTAGGTGAGGAGCACTAGGAAAAATAGGATTTGGTAAAGGTAAAGATGTTTGATGGGGTTGTTGGTGTTGTGGATTGTTTCGGGTGTAGTGTGTGTGGGAAATAGCATCATATTTTTGTGGATAAAGGGAAAACTTAGGTTTAGGTGGAGGTTGAGGTTGATGTGAAGGTGGGTAAAGAAAAAGTTGAGGTTGAATAATATTAACATCTTTTATTTTTTGGTGCTCATCACAATCCTTAGTGGATGACTTGTGTGAGATGAATCACTCAAGAGCTTCTTCTAACATATTTAAGTCATCACTACTAAAAGGTTGAGGCTCAAATAAGGTGTCACTAAGTGGTTTAGATTTGTCATCACAAGTCTTAGTGGATAAACTTAGTGAAAGGAAACCATGAAAGGTTTCATCTAATATATCCAAGTCATTTCTACTAAGAGGTTGGGATGATATGGTTGTCTTAAAATGAAGCATAGTTTTGATTGGTTCATGTGATGTTGTAAATTGCTTTTTTTATTTTTTTATGATGAATCTTATCTAAATGAGCTAGGGATTAATGTTGAAAATGAACATTGTAAAAATATAATGCAATCTATGATTTCCATTAAAGTAAATAGTATAGATGAAAATGATTCAAGGAAAATAGTAATTAACTATACAAAAATATAGAAATGATTGAATCTAACAAGTATTTTAGAAAGGGGAAACAAAATGCAAAAAACAGAAATGCAAAATTTACAATGGGACTAAGTCACCCAAGGTGACAAATTACTCCAATTAGGGTTATTTTTGAATTTTTTCTAGATTTTCTGATTGAGATGAATGTGTTTAGGACTGTGTAATGCAAATATATACTATAAATGAAAATTTTCACTATTATGCTATGAAATGGGATACAATAATGTAGGCTAAAATGAGTTGTTCACTAATGCAATTTTTAAACCCTAGGATGCAATTTAATCAATGAAAATGTAGTGCAAATGAAACCTAGGATGCATTTAAAATTAGAAAGGAATAATTGTTCAAAAGACATAGGTTCACCAGAATGTAAATGATGATTTTGGTTTTCCCTCACAATGCTTTGCTCCTCCTAGGGTTATTCACCTAAAAGGAGAAAGGGGATTGGATGGGTTCCAAAATGCAAGGGTTTACACTCAAGATTAATGAAAATGAGATGTATTATGCCTAATTAAGATGTTTTAATGCTTTGATTTGAAAATGAAGTGATCTAATAATGTAAAACCTAAGAAAAGTAACTTGTTTGAAAACATAGTGTGATATGAATAAATGCAAAATGAATGCAATAAATGATAAAATAAAGATGTAGAACATGAACTATGCACCTAGAAACTGATGAGGAGCAAACTGAAGATTGCAGAGGCCATTTTAATTCTAGAAATTTTATTTTTTGAGGCAACTAGGACATTTACACCAAGGTGGGTGACTTAGTCCCAGACCAAGGAAAATGCCCAGAAAGTTGTTTCTATCAAAAGGTTGTCTGATTCTATAAAAAACTATGGAAAGGAAATGCAATGGGACTAAGTTGCCATTATGGGCGACTTAGTCCACTTTGGATTTTCTACAAATCTAAAAGTGGAAAAGGAAACCCACAACCCGCACTCTTCTTTTTGATGAAAATTTGAATCCAAATCTTCAAAAAACCCTAAAAAATAGAAGATAAATTAGTTTCTAATGGGTATTTTTCCTTGGTCAAACCCATAGTTGGTATTTAAACTTTGTGAATGACAAATCTACATAAAAGTCATAGTCTTAAGTGTGTCTAAGACTAAGAAGAGTTGAGAATGAGATAAAACTCTATTCAAATGTGCTAGAATGAGGTGATTAAATGGAGCTTGAATGATACAATAATTTAATGCAAGAAACTCTACAACACTTCAAATGAATGTAAATGATATGTAAAATGTAACACAAACCTTAAATCAGAAGATAATACGAACATGGAAGGCCGAATCACATTCAAAACAAGTCATTCAGTGTGATTTAATGGCTAGTTGTATCTCTTCAACCTAGATTTCTCCATGATTCACCATAGGAATCCATGATCAATCCTTTGCATTGCATGGTCTTGGATAAAAAGTGAGTTGTAAGACTTGCAAAAACTCTAGTTTGCTTCCCTAAAGTTTCAACTTTGTTACAAAATGCTATTGAATCTTCTTGTGTAAGACACTTTTTCTCTTGAATTTTTCTTTTTTCTTTTTAAGAATGAATAGGAGATGTTAAAAATGACTTAAAATGTGTATTTATAAGCATCAACACCTAATTTTCCCATTATTTAGACCTAAGAAGCCAACATCTATTCAAAAATTAAATTGAATTGATAAAATTCCCACTCAAAAGTGGGAAATACCACAAAAAGGCACTAAGTCACCACCTTAGGTGACTTAGTCCCACTAGGGATAATTTTGCTAGGTTTCACAAAATTTGAGTGGTTTTAATGATATTTGTTGGTATTTAAGTGGTTTCATGAATGAATTAGGCCTCAAAGTCCAAAATCATGAGTATTAGGGGCCTATAAATGCAATTTTAAGGGGTGATTGATAGAAGGTGTCTAAAGTAGAATCAAGTTTACCGCAAAATTGTCTCTTTCTTCAAGAGTATAGATTTTTTGGAGATACACTTATGCATGGCATATTAAGAGTGTGTGCTAAATGTTCAAGTTTGAAAATTTATTTGATTTGGATATATGATCATAGTAATTGTATAAAGTGGTTTCTCTCAAAACCATATGAAATGAATTCTTGAAAAATGTTGTTCAAAATTGGATTGTAATTATGTATTTAAAATACTATGTACAAAAAGGCAATGTGGAAATGTTTTTTGTGTCTTTTGGGTTTCAAATACTATGAAACCTATAGGAAATAAACTGCATTAAGACTGGAAGTTGTCATGAGTTATAGTGAAATAGATAGATCCTCTATATTTTATTCTTTCCAAGATTAATTAAACATATGTAAGGTCATGTCAGTGAGACATAGATTGAACTTTTCACAGTGAGGCTGTGTTTTTCCAATGAGGTTGTATTTTGCTAGTGAGGCTAATAAAATGAACTTACATAGTGGTTTTCTCTCCCTGCAAAGGGTTTTCAACTCATAAATGTTATGGTTTCTCACAATTTGTGGTCTATTTTGTCTTCATTTTTTATCATTCAATCTTGTGTATATTTCAACACTTGAATTTCTTTATCAAGAATTTAGTCTTTCTTATTTGATTGGTTTAATTTCAGCATTTGAACTTCTATGTTATATCAAAGAAACTGGGTGCATAATTCTATGAGAAATAAATAAATTGAATTTGTTTTAAAACATTGATTCACCGCGCTCACTCTCAATGGTTTTCATACTCCAAAAAGTGGTATCAGAACTAGGCCCTTGCACAAATTTTAACTAATTTAAGGGTTCTTAGTAGTGGAGTGCCTGCATGGGAAAAATCAAAATAAATAAAGGGAAAAGAAACACTCAACAAAGTAGTAAACAACAAGCGCTGCTTGAACCAAATACAAAGAATGGTGGAGAAGCAGTTCTAGACAACGAATCACAAATGGAAGAGTATCTTGTATCTAGAACACCTTAGTTTGAAGGCACCAATTTCATTTTTTGGAAACATAGGATGGAGATCTATTTATATTCCTTAGGATTTGATGTGTGGGAAGCAATAGAGAAAGGTTGTTTATTATCTTCAACATCTTCTACTATTGATGAGAATAAGGCTCTTGAATTCAATGCTAGGGCTATAAATGCTATCTTTAGTAGTTTTCCAAATGAGATTATTGCTAAAGTTATGTATGGCAAGGATCCAAAGGAGGTTTGGGATAAACTAATTGATATGTATCAAAGAGATGATTTGTTGGAAATGACACCCTTACAAATTGATATAAGAAGTGATACATTTGAAAAATAATTTTTGTTTTTTTAACAAAGAAGAAGATTGCTCTGTGAGAGATTATGAGCAAGATTTTAATGAAATGAATGTAAATTTGATCTTGAATGTGAACTCACTTGTGCTCTTGATGAGATGAATAAACTAAGAGTGGAGAATCAAAGATTAAGATTGCAGCTTCAAGAAGGTATGGATTCCAAGGCCAAGATACTTTCAGATCTAAAAGATTTAGAAAAATTGATAATATATTTGAAAGTTCAAGTTTTAGAAGGTAAGAAAATAGAAGAAGTCAATAATTAGCTTAAAGAAAAAGAGGTTGATTGTGAGAAGTATGAATCAAAGTTAGTCTCTTTGAGAAATTAATTAGGATAATCGTCTTCAAAATTACACAAGTCACTTCAGTTTGAAAAGATTATTGAGTGTATAATTGAGATGTTGAACAAACAAAAACATCACAAGGATGTTATTGGATTAGGATTTGAAGAAGGATAGTGTTCTAATGCTAGAAAAAATACAAGGAAGAAGATAGAATTAAACTATCATTTTGTTGCTCCAAATGTTGAAGTCAAGAAGAAGACAAAAGAATTTTCACCTACACAAATTAACAATCACAAGTTCAAAATTTCTTTTTATTTAGAAGAACAACAAAGGCATGAGTTTGTAAGTTTGAAAATCCTTTTTACATTTTTTGTTATTCATGTTATGAGTTTGGTCATAAGGAAATGGATTGTTGGATGCAAGCAAGGAAAATGGGATGTAATAAGAACTCCTTTGAATGGTTAAATAGAAGAAACAAAATCATATGTTATACATGTCATAGGTTTGGACATATTGCTCAATTTTGTAGGAGTAATCTAATGAAATTAGTTAATCACCATAACAAAACAAACACTAAGAAGGTCTGGAGAAGAAAAAAAGAGAAAGACAAGGTTGAATTTAAACTTGTTCATACTACACAAGTGACCTAGGAGCCATTAGTGCTTAAAGGGAAGGATGAAGTTAGAAGGATATGCTTATAGCTTTATCATTCAAACCGTATATTAATGAGCAAATAGGTTGCATCTTTGCAGTGATTTGGTGTTCTTATGGTGGTAATAGTTTGAGTTTGATCTTTGTAATATTAACTTCATTTGAATATGAAAATGATATAATGCTTCAATTCCTTCTCCTTAGGTAACTTGTTGCAAATATCTAAGAGCAGTTCCTTGATTATTTCTCAATGCTATTATTGTGATCTTGTTCAGCAAAGAGTTTTAATAAAGGAATTCTTTGACAGTGGCATTTGCAAGATAACAATGTGGCAGTTTGATAATTCCAAAGAGAGAAAGTTGTTTTTTGAACAAAAGCTTCAAGATGCATTATTTGTGATGTTTTCATTTAAGGTGTACATCAAGCATGCAAAAATCCTAGTTGGCAATGCTTCTTCATTTTTTAGTCCCAGAGAATAGATCTCAATTTCCTGAAGTGTCTTTGTGTTGATATTTACAATGTTTGCAATCTAACAAGCATAAAGATAGTGAATTGTCCATTGAGGAGAAATGAACTTTAAACAGTTCTACTTGGGTTACAGTGATAACATATTATTATCTACTTTGGTTTGTTATCAGATGGTATTATTTTTCTCTTGATGGTTTTTTTTCCGTGTGTGACAACAAACAAAGGTTTTACATCTTTTGAAGAAGGTTTTCATCTTGTGACTACCTTCACTCTTTAATAGGTGACAATGAGTTTAGTAATGGTCTTGCATGAACATATTGATCTTCAACAATTGATATGGTAGAAGGAACAACAAGTGTCAAAATGATAAGTGGACAACATGGAGTAGTTATCCTTTATCCAATTGTAGATCTCTCAATATAATGGTGATATTTATTCTTCTCTTTCCTTATTGATTAATAGTATGGTGCTTAGCTAGTATTGGCATGGTGTGATGATTTATAGGTGGCATTGTTGTTCTTTCCACCAAGGTTCAAACCCCATTGGGGTGGTATTGTTGAATGGTTGTATCCGGTCCATAGCTCCGGTCAAAAGCGTTTACCCCTTGAATTAAAAAAAATAAAATAAAAAAATAGTATGGTGCTTAAGAAGTGATCTTCATTAGATGTCATAGTGCTATATTCTATTTTCATTGCTCTCTATTTTGAGCAGTATGTTTAAAAAATTTTCATAGAGTGGTAGTTTGCAACTCATTCATTTTATATTGTGTTATCTAACATATTGAGGTATTGTTTTTGGAAATTATTGTAGCAAAGTTATAGTGATAGTTGTAGGTACTGTCAATGATGATGGATAGTGTGATAGTACTATGTATCAAACATGACTCTCACATGTTTTTATGCAGTGTTATTTGAATATGTTGCTTTATCAGTATCATGGTCTATATAGTGCTATCTATACATGTTACCTCTATCACAGATTGCCCAGGTTGCATATGTCAAAAAGGATTGTCAATGCACAAAATTGTGATGAAGATATTATAATAAGCCAATTCTCTTTCTTGTGTCATGCTAGCAGAAAAATGACAATCTCTTGCTCTTAGTCATTAAGGTTTGCACCTCTCAATTAAGGGATATGTCACTAATACCAATGTGATGATAGAATTTTCCACTTGTCAATCATTGTGGAATGTTTACTTTGATATAATAGTGCTCAATATCTTGACAATGTTGGCATAGTATTACTTTGACAAATATTGCTATTAATAATGTTCAATAATAGTTAGCACATTCCAAATGGTTTCAGTGGTTGCAAATATTTTTTCCTGAAGTGGTGCTATTGAGTAGTGTTATTATTGCAATATTTTATGATATTCATGCTTATTCTTGATGCAATATGATTGATTCATGCTTGGTATAGTGATACTTTCTTTCTTGTTTCAATATATTTCATTCCTTTGTCAAGTTTTGTTTGCATTGCATGATGAAAAATTGCACAATGTTTAGTGACAGTAAGGGATCATGTGAAAAACAAAGTTTCTTAACCATTTTATCAGTATAATAGTTAGATCTTGATGATTATTGAAAGTGGTTCATATCTTTTTCCACATCTTTGACTGTAGACAATGATGTCTTGCCAGTTTAGCAGTGTGATAACAATGCTTGGTTGCAAAATATTTGGGTTTGCACATTTCAAAAAAGTGAACTGCAGATAGTTCATGCACAATATCTCTTCTAGTAAAGGATGTGATTGTGGGTTCATACTGATGATGTTCACTGTTCATTCTTCACTTAGTTCTTGGTATAGTGATTTTAATGCTTGCTCCTGATGTAGTATCATTGGTACTATGATATTTATTTTTGACATAGTGATATTCATATCATAGTAAGAATTCAAGTATTCCTAGTTATTTCAACAATGTGTTAATCATAGCTTGATAATAGAGATTTACAGCTCTCAGTCAGTTGGGATAGTGACATGGTGATGGCTATTGTATGGTGGAGTGATAGTGAAATGATTGGCTTACTATCTTGATGTTTAGTGAATGGGATAGTGACACCATACATTGTTTGTGGCAATCCTTAATCATAAAATTTGTTGTATTAGTGCATCTTGAAGGTCTTCTTGAAGGGGGAGAAGATAAATATGATATAGAGTGCACTTCTAGTGATTGGGTGAAATGGTTAGTTTGGCATCAATGCATGTCAGTACAAGATAGTGTTATTCAAGCTACTATTTGTATTGGACAGTGTTCAATGTTGTTTGTCATTGATGAAACAGTAAATTGAAGTATGCATTGGAGCAGGTCCAGATGGTAGCCATCATTGCTTGACAGTGTTCAGTGGATAATATGTAGTGTGATAGTACTCAGTGGATAATGTGTTTTTATTATGTATAGTTTATTTAGTCTTTTTGTTTGTGCAATCTCATTTTTAGTAAACATAGTGTAGTTACTCATACAATTGCTTGTTGACACCTTGATGAAAGTGTGCTAATCTAGTGTGGTGTTGATGATAGGGTAACAATATTATTAACAACTTTTCATGATTCCCTTTGTCATTGTTTTCGAAAGGGGAGAATGACATTCAAATGGCTCTAGTGATGGAGGATGAGGATGCAATTTTTTTGTGTGTTGACATCAATTCCAAAGGGGGAGGTTGTTTGCATTGCAATGGTTTGTCATTGATGTCAAAGTGCTCTAATAATATGTTAATTTTCTTTTTGTGGTAGTGTGATTGTTTTATGGTGTTGGATAATTCATCCTTTGTTTCATGTATGATGTTCAAGAATTCTTAAGATAGTTTTGTTGCAATGTTGATCATGAAGTTGATGCTTGTTGTTGTTGTGCAGTTGATCATGGTTGCAAAGACTAAGGTTGATGTATTGAAAGGTTTCATGCATTGGTAAGGTTTAAAAGTGCTCTTTCATATGCTAATGATGTCACATTATCCAGACATATTGTTTTTGTTTTGTTGCAATGTTGATCATGAAGTTGATGCTTGTTGTTGTTGTACAGTTGATCATGGTTGCAAAGACTAAGGTTGATGTATTGAAAGGTTTTATGCATTGGTAAGGTTTAAAAGTGCTCTTTCATATGCTAATGATGTCACATTATCCAGACATATTATTTTTGTACCAAGCTTGCCTCAGTGTTGAGATGATTCATTGCTTATTCATTGATTAGTTCATTGCAATGGTTCACTGCAAAGTGTTAATTTTATATTAATGCTTAAGATAAGGTCATGTTACAAAATGAAAAACTGTAGATTGTTGAAGAGTTTCATAAGTTTCTTCAATCTATGCGTATGTGCTGGATCATCATGGAAAAAATAGGCCCTTAAGTTGCGAAAAATTCAGAAAAATCAGAGTTAGGAAATTTGACATAAAAATTTGAATAAGTCATCTATATTATTTCAAAGATATGTAAGAATAGAATTTGTAGAAAATTGAATGTAGTTTGTAAACTACTAGGTTTTATTTTCTTACAAAGTCTATTTGGTGAAAATTTGAAATTTCAATGCAATAGTACTTAAATTTTAGAGAAAAAATAAGTAGGTGTCTGTTTGACCACCCTAACCACAATAAAATGATAATATTTTTTTATAATATTTTAGATATAAGTAGAGAACTCATGTCTCGATGTGATGCATATCTTTTTGTAATTTTTTTCCAAGTAATAATTATTTATGATTTTTTTATTACGACTTTTAAAAAATATAAAAACTCATATGTCTGACCACCTGAACTTGGTGAAAACTTCATGAAATTCATTTTTTTTTTAATCATATAGTATGTGAAGCATAGAATGTGAAACATGTTTTAGATTAAAAAAATGTGATACCGTTTGAAAATTATAGATGTTTTTCAATCAGCCTATCAATCAGGACTTTAGTCATAATTGAAATAGAAAATCAATAATAATTATTTATTAAATTCAAAGTAAAGCATAATTTATATTAGTGGGAAGTTGAGAATATCCTTTAAAAACCCTTTCGTTTCATCGATTTTAGATAATAAAAAATGTTGTCAGCCACATACCCTACACATACCCATCATATCACAACTTTTTGGCCCATCATGATCCTGCACATACCCCTATCATTCTATATTTTTTTCATTTTATGGTTCATCTTGTGAGGAATCAATTTCTAGAATGCACCATGGATATGCAAAAGGTCATTACATGATTTCAAACTTATTATTTTGATAAAGAATTTCTTCATCAATTGGTGGTTTATTCAAAATTCTAGAACATACTTAAAACCTTAAGTCTTCAATTCTAGGGTTTGTATTGTCTTTGAAGAATGACAAAGTCTTAAACATACTTTATGTCATATTTTGAAGGTGACTTACTCTAGCAGGTTAAGGATGCTTTATGCAATGGTTTGAACGGTGATTGAGGACATTGTTTCACCAATACCTTCTAGGGTTCACTGACCCAACAAGTAATTTTTTTATAGTTCAATGCTACCAAAGGTTTTATCTTATTGAATGAAACAACAAATAAGGGTTTTAGAGCTCATTGTATGAAACAATGTGTATCAAAAATTGATAGCAGAAAAATATCAAAGGTTCATTGACATAATGTTGGACATAATTGATTATGTGCAGTTTCTTCAAAGATTTGGTGATGCTACAGTTGATATTTGTAGTTTTTCAGCTCCTCATTTAGTTACAAATTATCTTCAATAGTGGTATGGCTATAATATATTTTATCTAGTTATTGATAGATTTATATACATGGCTTATGCACAACATATTGAGGGTGTGTGTTGAATGTTCAAGTTTGAAGATTTATTTGATTTAGGTATATGATCATAGTAAATGTATAAAGTGGTTTCTCTCAAAACCCTATGAAATGAATTCTTGAAAAATGTTGTTCACGGTTGGATTGTAATTGTGTTTTTAAAGTATTGTGTACAAAAAGACAATGTGGAAATGTTTTTTTCTTTTTTTAGGTTTCGAATACTATGAAACTTGCAAGACATAAACTACATTAAGACTGGAAGTTGTCATGAGTTATAGTGAAATAGAGAGATCCTATGTCTTTTATTATTTCCATGATTAATAAAACAAATTTAAGGTCATGTCAATGAGGCATAGATTGACCTTTTGCTAGTGAGGTTGTGTTTTGCTAGTGAGGCTAATAAAATGAACTTTCAAAGTGGTTTTTCTCGCTATAAAGGGATTTCCACTCATAAAATCATTGTGCTATGGTTTCTCATTATTTTTTGTCTATTTGTTCTTCATGTTTTATCATTTGATCTTATGTATCTTTTAGCACATGAATTTCTTTATAAAGAATTTATTCTTTCCTATCTAAATGGGTTAATTTCAGCATTTGAACTTCTAAGTTAGGGTATGTGCAAGATCATGATGGGCCAAAAAGTGGCCATATGATGGGTATGTGTAGGGTATGTGGGTGGCGAAATTTTTTTTCCCAAAATTGATGAAATGAAAAGGGTTTTTAAAGGATATTCTCAACTTTCTACCAATATAAATTATCCTTTACTTTGAATTTAATAAATAATTATTATTCATTTTCTATTTGAATTATGACTAAAGTCCTAATTGATAGGCTGATTGAAAATATCTATAGCTTTCAAATGGTATCACATTTTTTGAATCTAAAACATGTGTCACATTCTATGCTTCACATATTATAGGATTAAAAAAAATGAAATTCATGAAGTTTTGACCAAGTTAAGGTGGCCGGACATATGAGTTTTTATAATTTTTAAAAGTTGTAATAAAAAATTCATAATTAACTATTTACTTGGAAAAAAATTATTGTAATTATTGTAGCTAGGGTGGTTAGATGAACACCTACTTATTTTTTCCCTAAAATTTAGGTACTAGTGCATTCAAATTTCAAATTTTCACCAAATAGCTATTTTTTAAAATAAACCTAGTAGTTTAGAAACTGCATTCACTTTTCTACAAATCCTATTCTTACAAATTTTTGAAATAATATAGATAACTTATTCAATTTTTTACATCAACTTGCCTAACTTCATTTTTTTGAATTTTTGGCCACCTAACGGGCTATTTTTTCCATGATGATCCTACACATATCCATTATAACAAAGAAACTAGGTGCATATAAGTCTATGATAAATAAATAAATTGTATTTATTTTAAAACACTAGTTAACCCCCCCTCTCAATGTTTTTCATACTCAGACAGCTTGGGATGTGGATGACATGCCTTAAGTTGGCTCACATGTGGCATACTTTTCTTTCTATGTTTAGCATTAAATTTTGGGGGAAACCCTTTATTCAAGATGTAGTTTCATTCAAGAACATATGACTTCACATAGGGATTTTTGAACAAGATCTCATGTTTTCTTCTACTTTAAAGCAATTACTCACAGCAATGGTGTTAGCAACTGGTTTAAAGTGGGAGCATACATTGATAATATCTTTTAACATTAAATTCATGGTGCAATTTTATAGTTTCTTAAAATGTGTCCTTTTCTTGGTTGTATCATTTAGTTTTATGTCCTCCAAGAGTGAAATATTTCTTAGCGTACAACTTTCCTCTTAGTGGCACTGATGTGACACACTACATTCCTTAAGTTGTGAAACTTTTACTCTTGACTTGTCATCTCTTGGATACATTAGGAATGGTGTTCGCTAGGTTGAGACCTTACATGAACTAAGAAAAACCCCTTTGAATGTACCTTACATTATTTTATGTTTACAATAACCATTTTATGGCCACCTTGCATTTAACACACTTTTCTTGCCAATGGAACCATCTTATTTGTTCATGGGTGCTAGCTTACAAAGTTTTTCTTGCGTCATGAATCTCATTTTTCATTTTGTGTGGCACCTTAAATCAAAGTTATTAGGAGGTATAACTTTGGTATGGCTAGTACGTATGGGAGCTTACCATAGGCATTACTTTCCATATCCACTTGCTTATTTTTGTGGGAACATACCAACGGTGTGTGTGTCTCACCTCTCCGGGGTCTCACCTAGTCAATATCAGATTCCACTAGCCCATGTGAGTGTGCATTTTGTTTGCATAGTGGACATCCTGATCCACTTGTAAACATTTTTTTGAAAAAAACCTTATCTCTCGTTCACATCATGTTGGATAGACTATTAATGCTTTATCCACCCTTCTTTTCCTTTTTCTTTCTTCTTTATGTCTTTGACAATGTATGCTTGTATCTTCTTGTTGCTTCATACATCATTCACATGTGTGTTTTTTATGCCTATGTTGGTTTGCCATAGAATCTTGATCATGGGGGTTTGATCATCCTTCTTGATCATTTTCATCTGATCTCACTAGAATTTGTACACTTTAAACCCTCTTGATGCTTATTTGTCTACTTTAGTGTGAGTTTTACGCCAAGGCATCCTCTCACTAAAGTGGGGGCTAAATGTAGTGTCAAAAATTATACTCCATTCTTGGAGATAGTTCAATTTCACACTCTACTTGGACCTATTTTAGTACCCTTGCATTTATTTCCTTTAAATCATCATTAATAGGCCCCTAAGACCCTTTATTACATATCCCAAGGCCCATTTCAACTAAAATCTTGACAAATTCAATAAATGGATTTAATATTCTAACCCTTGACATTCTCTCACCCCAAAAACTTAGTGTGGGACTAATACACCACCCTAGGCATATTAGTCCCCTTAGGTGGGACCCATATGCCACCCTTGGTGTATTAGTCCCACTTGGGGCCTATTTATAGTTTTGAGCAAGAAATCAAGGTTTTCTATTCAAATGTTTGCAAATGTCAGCATTTGAGATTTGATAAATGGTAAATTAGATAGGATGCCTATAAAACTAAGGTTTCAAATCATTATTTCACCTAGAAATTTTATCTAAGACATAAAGCTTTCAAGTATCGAAGTATCCTAGCAAGTTTATGAGATCAAGAGCAAGTTATCAAGCATTTGGAGCAATATTCAAGATTCAAGCATCATGTCAAAGTCTTCATGGATCATGTGTGTTTGTGAGCTAACATTTGTGATGTAGGTTTCATGATTCAAGCAAGCATTTAAGAAAAATCATGAAGCACTCAATCAAGAGTCAAGATCCACATTCATGCTATCCATTTCACACAATTTTGTAGCATTCATTTCAAGGGGTTCATAGTTGCAACATTGCATTTTCAATCATCATTCCTTCATGTTGTTTCAGTTTTTTTAAAGGTTTAATTACCAAAATGTCGTTTGACCAAGTCAAACCCCCATCCTCTAATAAAACATTTGTCTCTCTCTCTCGTGATGTTCTTTTTGCATATTTATGTGAATTAGAGTCATTCGCCCAACCTAGTGATTTAGTCCCTAATATAGCCTTTCAATAGCATTGAATAGTGTCAGATTTGGGTTTGGAGGACTTGGAAACATACTTAGAAAAAGCTATAGGTGGACTAAATCACCCAACCTAGTGCATTGAAATTTTTTATCACCATTTAGTAGATCCTAATAATTGATAGAAGAATTCCAAATTTTTCCCTGAAAACCCTATAGCAGGACTCATATTCCCTACCTGGTGTATTAGTCCTAGAGTGAAACCTAATAGTAATTTTTAAAGTTTGTAGATATTGTCTTGGCATCTCCATTCATCCAAGTACTTTTTTGTTCCATTTTGTTTATTAGTTTGATTTCATGCTTTCAATTTTCTAGGTTTCATAGCAAGTTTGCATAAGTTTCTCCATTTCTCCCTTTTGAAGCTTCATTTAATGGTGATCCCCCATCCAATTATCCAAGGAATCCACTAGCTATTCCTCAATTGAGTCACTTGGTTCGAGTATCTAGTTTTCTAATGAATTGAAGTGTGAAATAGGGCCAATCCCATCTCCCAAAAGGTGGAACCACTATTTCCCTTTTGTTCAAATATAAAGTTTGATTCACATGTTTTATAATGATCAAGAGTTTGATTTTTGACATTTAGGTTTACACTTCACAACTTTCTATTACTATTTAAAATCAAAGATGAAAATATATTCAGATGAGATATAGAATACATAGTGTATAGAATTTTTAAATCCATGACAAATGTGATAGGTGAATAACTACCCAATATGGGAAAAAACCACCTACGTGATTTACCCTAAGCTAAACTTAACACTACACTAAAATTTTTGTGGCTTGTGTGCTCATGAGCTTCAAGGGTGTTGTGGACTCCAAGGTTTCATGCATTTTTTTGGGTGTGGGTGCATTCTATATTTATCATGAAGTCTTAGGTGCTTTTGTTACCCATGGTTGCTAAGTTTATTCTCTTTGTTAGAGTGTTTGCAATCTTCTTGGCTCTATAAATTGTGTCTCCTATTGAGGTGGAGACCTATCCCTTTGAGGTGGAAAAGGGTTTTGATGGTGTGGTTGGTTTATTATGCTTCTTCAGCTAGTTTTCTCCCTTGCAACTCCTATTGAGGTGGAGTTTGGGTATGCTAGAGAGTCCTTTTAATTGCGGATAGGGTAATCTTGGTGACTTCTCCTATAGAGGTGGAGAGGCGAGTTGTATGGAAAGGCTTATCTTCCCCATCAACATTACTTTTGTTTATGGCTCTAAAATTGGTTCTCTAAGCGACAAGATTGTTGCAGGATGGTTATTTTAAGGAATGTTGATAGGATCAGATTTTCTAAGCATGACTATGTATTGGTGATTCGGGTTTTTGGTCCCATCAAAACCTACTTGTAATGGTTTTAGCTCCCTTTTGAAACAGATGTATTCTTTTCCACCTTTGGGGTGGATGTTGTCATTTTTGTTGTAGCTTTGTGGGTGACCTATAGGCATGTTCTTGGATTGTTTTGCTAGCTAGGAAGCTTGTTTTATTCTTTTTGTTTTTTTTGGATTTGATCTACTAGTTGTGAGGCCTATTTCATGATGTTATATGGGATCAGGGCCATAAACCCTAATTTTTAATAAAAACATGATACAAAATAAACATTGAATAAATAGTAGAAAAAGTGTAAGGATGAGAAAAATGAATTGAAGAATAAAAAGGTGGATCACAATATACATGGTGTACTTACTAAAGCCTAAAGTAAATAATATACGAGAAAATAATGAGCAACATGAAAAACATGAAACATTTTCAATGTTACTTGTGTCAACATCCACTAATAAATGTCCCTTGGCATCATCCACATGCTAGCAAGGAAAATAGAAACATAAACCCAAGAAATTTCCTAAAAGAAAAAAATCATAAATATAGTAAGTAGTACTTGAAGGATAGTGTTGATGGAAAATTGTATACCTTCTATTAAAATTTCTACCATTTTAGTCATTCTAATTAGTGTCATACCATCCATGTTGTCTTAGTGGGAATAAATTATGTCATCAATTTATTTGAGTGTTCTCTTGATTTATTTATATGTTTTATAATTGACTAGTTGATGGTTTTAGTAAAAAATATTGGTGGCAATGCCATTTATTTTATCTATTTCAACTCAAATATGATCATGCTTTTGTATCTAGGAAAATAGACATATATAGTTGTGAAGAAATAGTGGCTTAAGTATATATTTTTCATATTAAAATTATATGAGATGTTTGTATTTTTTGTCTATTTTCATCAAATTTACTTTATTTGTGATCTTTTGGACAACAAATTTGGAGTTTTAATGGAGTTGAAGATTGGATTGGATATATCTATTTTCATGTTCAAGTCAAATTGATTGCAAAGTTTTCTCGTTGAAGTCATGTGTACAAAGTGTTTCATTTTCAAGAAGATTTGAGCATCTATCATTTTGGGTTTTAAATATCATTTATTTTACAACCTTATTCATAGTACATGCTACACTTAGTCGTCCATTTTAGATAAATATGTTAAGAAGCCATGATTCTAATAGCCTAAAGCCATCATCATTAAATCCTTGTTAAGCTATGAATGTTTTCTTTTCAATTCAATAAAGAGATAATACTTTTTAAAATATCAAATTGGTTTTGATTATATTGACCCACAATCTCTATACTATTGAAAATAATCTTCAAATTTTTATTGAATTTGAAAATGTTAATTAATAAAAAAGTAATATTAAAACAATTTTAAATTTTGAATTGATTTTTTTCAAGACTTCCAAATAGAAGTAAATAAATATTTAACCATAAAAGTGACATTTTAAGAATAATTTAATGAGGTAACAAAATTTCAATATCTAATCCAAATATTATCAGACCACAAATTAAAATGTTGGCATAAAGTCTAAATGCTACACTATTGTTTGATAAATCTTGTCCTTTAATTATGTAAGTATTAGGATATGATAGTAAGAAGGAATCATTGTTTCAACTATGTTAAGTTTTCTTTTTAGGATGCATAAAACTTCAGGCATACGGGGCAAATTCACCGTCAGCAATTCACCGATGGAAAATTCACAGCCAACAATTCACCACGGGAAAATTCACCGTCATGACAATTCACTGCACAAAAAATTATTAAATGAATTTTTCACGGTTAATTTTCCACGATGGTGAATTGCTGGTGATGAATTTTCCTAGAGCCAAATTTACGAATCCCTATCAAAACAATGCTGTTGCAATTGACCATTCTGTAACGCTAGTTAATATCCAATCCACTAATGCCAACCTCCATTGTCAATAGGTGTTTTTTTATCAAACGTGCTACACAATTTCAAAGACAACTAAACTCTTGAGAGATAGTCTGTGTTGGTGACAAACGAATTTAATCACATTTTTAATCATTCTTTCCCTCGTCCAGTCTTTCTATATCCGAATGACACCCAACTTTTGACCTAAGTATTCCTAAGACCAGTTTATAATGTACATCGAATGTATAGTCTACAATGCCAACATAGAAAATAATGGATACAACGAACCTAACGTATATGGGTCAATTTTTGTGCACAGAAAATGAAAGATATATTTTTCATATGGTATAAATTATCTCTGTCAAATCAAATAAATGAAAAGAAAGCGAGGCCAACTGGGTATCTTCAAATACAGTCAAATACTATTTACTTTGGCTTTAGCTGTGTTTATTTTTAAGTTTTAAAACTAAATGTGTGTTTAGTTTTTATTTTACATTTGGTATTTTTCTATACATGTTTAAATATATTATAGAATATATAATATTATATACGAAAAATATAATGTAATAAATATATATAATATTTTTTATATAAATATAATTATATTAACATACATTGTAAAGTTTTATATTTAAAATATATTTATAAATTTGATTTTTTTTGTATAATTAATATTTATATTATTATAAATATAATATTATATCACATTTATTATAATATATTATATATAATATTATTATATCAATCTATAATATATTAATATATATTGTAAAATTTTATATTTAAAATATATTTATAAGTTTGAGTGTTTTTCTTTATGTATAATATTATATTTATAAAATATTATATCACATTTATTATAATATATTATATATAATATTATGATATTACAATACAATAGTATAATATATGAAAATATAAAATATATTATATCATATATATAATATAATATAATACAATATAATATAATATAATATAATATAATATAATATTATTATATCAATCTATTATGTATTCTAATATAATATATTTGTTTCATACTTTCCAATCTATGTCTTAAATTAAGGTTACATATCTATTAGGGTTAGGGTTAGGATTTCTGAGATAAGATAAGGGTTAGGGCTACAGTAAGGATCAAGGTTAGGGTTGGGAATTAATTAGTATTAGCGATGGGTCTAATTTGTGTTAAGATTCAATTAGAGTTAGGGTTAGGGTTCAATTGATGTTCAATTAGGGTAAAGGTTCTAGGATAAAGTTTAGGGTTAGGGTTAGGGTTGAGATTAGAACTCAACTAAGATTAGGGTTAGGCTTATAGTTACTGTAAGAGTTAAGATTAAATTAGGACTTAATTAGGGTTATGGTTAGGGTTCATATTCAATTAGGGTCAATGTTCAAATAAGGTTAGGATTAGGATTCAACTATAGTTAGGGTTAGGGTTCAATTATGGTTAATGTTAGGGTTTAATTAGGGTTAGTGTTTACATTCAATTAGGGTTGAACTTTAATATATTTTAAATATAAAATTTTATAATATATATTAATATATTATAGACTGATATAATAATATTATATATATATAATATAAATATTATATTATAAGAAAAAAAAATTACTCAAATTTATAAATATATTTTAAATATAAAATTTTATAATGTATATTAATATAACTACATTTATATAAGAAATATTATATATATTTATTACATTATATTTTTCGTATATAATATTATATATTCTATAATATATTTAAACATGTATAAAAAATACCAAATCTAAAATAAAAACTAAACACACATTTAGTTTTAAAACTTAAAAATAAACACAGCTAACACCAAAGTAAATAGTAAAAATTATCAAATAGTTTAATTTTAAAAATTTCATATAAGTTGGATATCTTCCATGATGTGGAGAATAATGCCTTCAAATGTTTGATTCCTTATTGATGACTAATTGTCAGATTGTCAAACTAGAGTGACAGTTTCTTGAAAGTTTCCAAGTCATTTATTGTAGATAAAGAAAGTTATACGGCAGCCAAGGATGGTACAACCATCGAATGTCATGCACATGGATCTCCATTCCTTTTTGTAGGTTGCATAGTGCCCAAATCCTCCATTCCTTTTTGTAGGTTGCATAGCCAGTGCCCAGATCTTACACAGATTTGTATGTCGAAGTAGACGTTGAAAATACACTCTCGTACTACATCAGTTATTGTGCATTTAGCTTTAATTATTATTATTATTTTCTAAACTCTTAAATGGGCACATGCCATATTTAAATAAATTTTATTATTTAAATTTTATTTTTATATCTTAAAATAATAAAAAATAATTAAAATTTTAAGTTTTTCCACCCTTCACCTCATAATCAAATAACCATTCATTTTAATCCTATCCATTAATCCTCTCAACTAGTCTTGTTAAGAGGGAAATCTATAAATCTACCATTCCATAAGTTGTTTGGAAGGAATTCTAGTATAAAATACAATGCCTTGGTGTCATTGTAAGCAACCATATTACCATATTGGGAACTACATGTGGTTGAGAGTTTTTTGAATTATTTTATTCATGTTTTATAGTTTAGTTGGTTAAATTATACACTGGGTAAATATGAAGTATGTTTCAAACTAGAGGTTTTTAATCCTCATTTGTATTTCAAGTTTCTCAATCTACTTTCATAGCATGCCTAATAGAGCTTTATCACTCTCTAACCCTTATTCTTTTAGGTCTTACTAACCTAATATCATTGGTATTTAGTCATTTTTAATGAATTTATGGGTGCACTTTTACAAGGATCATTATAGCTCAAAATGGATCTCATAATTGAGTTTGAAAGGTCACACAAATAAAGATTGACATATAATTTGACCTATTTTTGTGAAAAAAATTATCACTTTTTGTGCCCTAAGGCTTTCATTGGTTGTCCATACATTGTATAGGTATGTAGCATATGGAGTGTTTCATATGAAATAATTCTATATTGTTTATAATTTACATGGTCATCTATTTTAAAATAATTATTATTCCTTGTGTAAGATATTTTATTATCTATTGTATAAAAAAAATTATTATCTATTTGTTATTGGGTTCCTCTTTTGGTTGTGGGTTATTACCTATCTATTTCGTTCTTTCAAACTTTTATGCCCTAGTTATATTGATGGCCATGGTGTTGAACACCCAAAATATTGAGAGGGGGTGTGAATCAATATTCACTGAAATTCATTATCTTCATCAACTTTATAGATTCATTCAATGCATCACATTATACTTGCGGTAATGGAAATGAACATAGAAAGCTTGCATCACATCAAAGAACACAAGAACACCAAATTTACATGGAAAA
>VDFB02196054.1:0-10468 GCA_007258455.2 Sequoia sempervirens | reverse complement strand
TCAATCATATTATTTGAGCGGTTGAAATTAATCATGTTTCGTACATGAGAGGTTGGGGTTTCATCATACTTTCTACCTCAATAAGGAAGCATGTAAATGCTACATCTGACACCCGAAGTCTAAAAGGTCATCTTGAAAACAAATATTTTGCTAAGTGTTTGTGTGCATCATCGGGTGTCGAGGATCAAGGATACCCCTTACATATTTCACCTCTCTAATAAAGGTGGTAAAATATTTTTGATGGCTAAAACCTGAAGGTTATAACAATATTTCATTTAGTCACAAAGGAAGGATCGGGATCGGAGGTTAGAGTTTCACTTTATATCTTTAGGATGTTTTCATGTATTGAGTAAGTAGAACTTGTGATACCCAAAGTACGAAAGGTTTCAATCATGCAAAGGAAATTGAAAGGGAACCTCGGTAATCCCAAGGTCCGACGCCCAATGTTGTCATCATAAACAACTTTAAATGGTGCACTAGAAAAGCACAAGATTTGGCAGGGAACCAAAGACAAAAATGGCAATAAAAAAAATGAGGGAAACAATTAACATGGCAAAACAAATAGGGGAATGCCCAAAACTAGACCGAGGAAATGAAAGAAAAGATAGAAAAAAAATAAACATAATGAAGCAAACAAAACAACCAAAATCCCAAACATATTCTCACACATTTGAATGAGGAAGCAATTTCAAATGACCAGATAAAGGAAAAAATTATCACTAACATAGATGATAATGTGCGATAAAATGAAAGGGAAAGGCACGAAAAACAAGCACCACAAGAAAACACAAAGTAGACACCCATGAATGCAACACAAACACCACATGAGCAAACAAATGTGAGCAACCTCGACCTTGAACTAGTCACACAATCCCACCGCAAACAAGCAAAAGGACCTGGGAAACTAGTAGTAACAACGATGATCTTAATGGGAAAGAAAGGGAACTAAGAAAGTTGTGAAGCTTGTGAGACACAAATTACTAGATGAGTAATCATCAAATGATGCATAAATTTACCTAATACCCCCCATACCTCACACTAATGTCACATTAAACTTAGGTATTGATGCATTCAATTTCAACACCAATGCATTAAATTCTAGTATTAGTACATTTGAGTGAAAATACATGATGTGACATGCACGCAAATGAGGCACTACCACTAGGAGTTAGGGTCAGGTATGCAATAAGACAAAAACCCGACCTGTGAACCCTGACAAGAGACAAAACGAAAAGATAAAATAAATGGGGGCGGGGTTGGGCTCGACAAGGAAGGTATACCCTTCCTCAAAAGTTTGAAATTTGAAGCCTAACAACAAATAGTAGAAAGAAGAAAACAAAGGATAGGAAAGGGAAGAAGAAGGAAAAATGAAAGGAGGAAGGGAAACGAAGGCACACAGAATGAAAAGAGGGGGTCCTCATTTTGCTAAAGGAAAAAAAGGGGCGTGAGTGTGAAGATAAAAAAGGAACCTTATTAGATAGTTCAATCATGTAGTCAAATTCAATGTATAACAATAAAATTAATGTTCACTAAACAAATGAAATCAAACCTTATTGTTTGGTAACAAAATTTTATTACAAAAGTATAATCAGATAATTTTTTATCACAATCACCATTTCTATAACTTCTCAAAGATCCCAAAATGTGTGCATTAATCTCTTTTTTATCAGTTGGTGGCTAGAAGTCAAATTGGACCAAATTTTGGTCATTACAGCAACCAAATCATTACAGAAATGTTGAGTACAGTACCAAGTCAAATGTCAATAAATGCAAAAACAATCTAAAAGTCTACATATGCATTGGCAAGTGAAAGATCCACAAATGGCTAGTTCAAACAAAAAATGTTGCTTCATGTTTAGTTGCTCCAAAAACTATGCAATATGTACATGGTGGCATCATCATCCTGTTGAAATCGATTTATGTCATGTTGATTTCATCGTCAAAACTATTCTTTTGAACCAGTTGATTAAACCTTTAAATGTTTAGTGCACTTGATTTTACCTGCAATTCTAGATGGCCATGAAAAACCCACAAACTCTATATGGTTAGGGAATTCTTGAAAGAGGCAAATGGAAAAGGAATTCTTGAAAACTAGATGACTCAAAAGTTCTTGTAAATATGGAAAAACCTATTAGTACCAGTTGTGGTGGCCAAAACATTGGAACCAAACAAATACATAGGAACATGTTGTAAATGATTGGTTCAGTAGCAACTCCATGCAAAGTTTGGTAGCAAACCAAGTATCAATATAAATGTGGGTTCAACAACAACCTAGAAGTCTGCAAACCAATAACAGACCAAAAAATCACAAAGCCATAACTTAGGCATTTTTTTCCAATCTTCACCAATTTGATCTACGAATACCCGTTAGGCTCCTCTACAAGGTGATTTTGTTAGTTTGCTCAAATTATTTCTGAAAATACTCCTAAAGCAACTAGCCAAAATAAACACTACTAAAAAATAAAAGCAATAAAACTAGAAGGAAACATTTTTAGTTGATGTAGGATTGCTTATGGACCTGAATGCATCCACTCCTTGATGTTTTCATGTTAACATCATCCCACCTTGTTGATGTCACCTCATCTAGAACCCCCAATCCATTAATGACATCATACTAACATCATTGGAGAAACTTTTCATCTGGACCATATTTTTATTGCAATTGGCGGGTTCACTTGGCTAACATTTTTCTATAGAGGTCCAATTGGCAATTGTTCTTCCCCATTTATTTAGGATAGCCCCCTAAGGCCCACAAATCTTTTTTTAGCATGTAGAAGGATCCAATGAAATCTAAGCATCTATGTTTGTGATTTTGGCTTTGTATTTTCATTTCACCTATTACCTTACCAAGTTATTTTTTAATGCAATCTTTCAATGACCATGGTCTACTTGGTGACCTCATGAATGTGTTTAAGCAACAAGATTTCAATGCATGGATTTGATTTCATCTACCACCATTAATGGTGTCATGTTACCCAACCACCAAATTTGAACACAACTCTCACATATTTTAATTTGAAGTACTCATTTTGGATGGGATTTATTCCTTTCCATGGATTTTGAATGTATTTTTAGGTTACATTTAGGGTCTTAGTGACTAGAGGTATATGTTGGTTTTAGAGTCTCAATTTCAGAAGGTTGGTTCTTTTAGTGGCCATAAGACATAATGCAAGTGCAAAGGATTGTCTAGGGTTTCAACTCACACTCTGTCTAGTTGTAGAAGTGTTATGACCTTGTGGAGCATGTGAGGAGTAAAATACATGTACATATATTATACAATGAATATCTCCATTGTTGTTTGTATTTCTCTTAGAAGATCTTTGACAGTTGTGAATATTTTCCTTGCCATATATTTTGGTACTACTGGTACTATTATAACATGAAATTGGTGAATGTAACAACATTCCAAATATTGCAATATTTGTAATGGTCTTTAAGATGTTTCAAATAGTTGTATGTAGTTTAGTTTGGATTAATAAGTATGTTTTTTGTATAATGTTTATGTTTTGATGTCATATATGCCTAGATCATTTGTTTTATGCTTCCACCATGGTTTCCTTTCCCATTATCTATGAATTTGTAGCCCAAAGGATAGGCACTAGTCTCTAGTCCACCTTGTCAATCTCAAATCATTCAAATCAAAATGTTTAATCAGTAGTTTAGTTTAGGTGATCCTTCTTGTGCACCCATGGTTGTCAATATAACAAGGGAATCATTCTTAAGTGAATATTTGATAAATATATTCTACATGGGTCATGCTTGTATAGTCATATCAACTATATAGGGGTCATGCAACTTTTTTGTCTTAATCTAATGATAGTATTTAGGTTTAAAATTACATAAGGGTCGATTGTCTATTTTGTTTGATTTCAATACATGTTGAGGCATACTCCTAGGAACACCCTCCTAAGTCTAAGATAAGCTCAAAGTGTAGGATACATAACCCACTCTTGTAGAGTTGGCCATTAACCATCCATGGTCTATTAATGAGTTGATTTCACTTACATGGTGACAATCCTGGCTTTTTGAGTGATATTTTTCTCTAGGAAGTGAAGTGATGTTTTTAGCATTAATAGTATGAAATGAACCATCTTTGAAAATCTATCTACTACAACAAAAATTGAATTATTACCTCTTTGTTTCTAAGGCAGTCCCAAAGAAAAATCCATGCTTATGTTTTCCCACAGTCTCTCTAGTATGGGAAATGGTTGATACAACCCTATGCTTTGTCTCACTCCTTTGGCATGTTGCCAAATTCTACAACTTTGCACGAGCTTCTTTGCATCCACATTCATTCCAATCCAAAAATACCCTTCTTTCAATTGTGCCAATATTTTATCAACTCCAAAATATTCACTCAAGCCACCACTACACTTTTATTTGATCAAGTTTTCCCTCATTAATCCTTGTAATATGAATAATCTCTTCCCTTTGAATAATAAACCTTTTTGAATAAAATACTCTAGCCACAAAGTTCCATCCTTCCCTATTGGATTCTTAAATGTTGTACATGCTTCTTTAAAACCTAGGTCCCCTTGATATAAATATTTCATTACATAAAATCTGACAACATTAACCTTCAATTCATTCAACAACAAACACCTTCTACTGAGTGCATTTGTTACCCTATTAGATTGAACACTTCTATGCTTCAAAACACATGAGTAACTTTTTATAAATTATACCCACTTCATGTGTTTTTGACTCAACTTACCTTGACTGTTTATAAACTATAGTTTATGGTGATTTATATATAATAGAAATTCCTCGGGCAACAAGTAATGTATCCACTACTTTAGCGCTTATACAATGGCATAAAAATCCTGATCATATATTGAATATTTATTTTCAACTCATTCAACTTCTCACTAAATAAGCAATGGATCTGACTTCTTCACTAATAATTCCTCTAATTGCATATCCACTTGCATCACAATCAGCTTGTAACACTTTGTTAAAATTTGGTAATGCCAACAATGGTTGTTTTGTCACCTTATTCCTCAACAAATAAAAAATCTTATTTGTTGTAATTATCCACTAAAACTCTTTCCTACCACATTTCATGGTCTTTGTGATAGTTGCACATACTCTACTAAAGTTTCTTATGAACTTCCGATAGGAGCTCACTAGGCCATAAACACTTTTGGCTTCAAACATATATTTTGGTGAAGACCAATCTATTATTGTCTTGACCTCTATAGGTCCATCTTCAACCCTTCTTCAAACACTACAAAACCTAGATATACTATTTATTTCTTCATAAAATTATATTTCTTCAAATTTACAAGTACTTTTTCCTCTTTTAATCTTTGTAAAACTACTCTAATATGCATTAAATGCTCCTCTTTTGTCTTACTAAAAATAAAAATGTCATATAAATATGCAATTACAAATTTTCCAAGAAAAGGCTTCAATACCTCATTCATCAACCATGTGAAGGTACTTAGGGTATTTGTTAACCAAAATGGCAGTAACATCCACTCATATAAACCATCATTTGTCTTGAATGTTGTTTTCCATTCATCTCCTTTGCTTATGGTATCCACTCTTCAAATCTATCTTAGTGAAATACTTGGCTTCACTCAAACAATCCATCATATCACCCATCCAAGACAATGTAAATCTTTACTTTATAGTTATCTTGTTTAAGGCCCTAGAATCAATATTCATCCATCATTCTCCATCCTTCTTTGGTGTGAGTATTGTAGGTGTTGGTCTATGGAACCTAATCATGCTCTAGCACTAATATTTTGACCACTTTGGCAGCCACGTTTTCCCCCAAAATTAATTAATGGGGGAGTGCAGGGAAGCGAAACCCCTCCTATGCAGAATTTTCTATATTTTTAATAAAATAATTTATAAATAATTTGGTTGAAAAATCCACCTATAACTGCCCAAAAACGTTAACAGTTTCTTGTTGTGGAGGTGAAGAGTCGCAATGTGAAGTTTGAATAGAATGTAGCAGTGTACAAATGAAAATGGTAGGTCATGCAGTTTGGAATTAACATGTAGCAATAATGCACACAAATTTTGGCACAAATAGTGTATTGAGAACACAACAATGCAAGTCATGTAGGTGGTTTGAAGGCATTCTTTTGAGTGTGCATGCAACATATTGTTGTCGGTTAATGTAATCTATATTTTGCTAGATAATTAATAAAATTGGATAGCTATTTGTGGATGTAGCCCACGCTGGGTGAACCACGTTGAAAAAAATTATTTTTAATTCGTTATATTCTTAATTTTGTGACATTCATTGATTATTTATTTAATTAATTGCTCCATCCTATTAGAAAATCCCAATAATGGGTACAACACATGAACTCAAATTTTCTTTGATTAGACCCTTATCCAACAACTCATGTACTTGTGTATTTATCTCCTCATTCTCCATTGAGGTCATTCTATATGGTACTTTATTTAGTAAACTATCCCACAGTATCAAATCCATGCCATGACTTATGCTCTTCATTGGTGGAAATCCATTAGGTAACTCCATAAAAAAAAATGTAAGCTCACCCAAAATATCTTGTACCTCCATGGAAACTTCTTCCTTCTATGTTTTTCTAACCTTTGCAGGCTTAGGAATGAAAGCATAACATGTCTCCTCCTTCTTCAAATCTTTCAAAAATTGTTTCCTAATCACCCAACAAACTCTGGGATTATATTCTACTTCATCATCCCTATCTTTAATGTGATTCAGGGTATACTCCTTCGTATTCTTCCTTATTCTATAACCATTTTTTTTTCCACCATGAATGACATCTTTATCATATTGCTAAATTCTACCAAACATAATGTGGCATGCACCCATTGGCATAACATCACACAATATCTCATCCTTATAACTATCAATATGAAAGTTCACCAAACATTACTCGCTTATCAATAGTTGATTTCCCTTTTGCAACTAAGAAACTTTATACAGACTCGAATGTTTCATCCTTTTCAATTATAATTCCGCCATCATTTCTTCTAACACCATATTGTTAGTGTTGTCACTATCTATGATGACTCTACAACATTTTCCTTCATACTTACATCTGGTTCTAAGCAAATTTCTTTTTTGTGTAAGTTCTTCTTTCTCCTTTTTTGGTTTTAACAAAATCCTTCTCAACATCAAAGACTCTCCATCTCCAAGATCTTCTCAATGCTTGGTTGAATCTATACTTTTTTTCTTTTTCTTAGGCTACATGAATTTTTTCCTCCTTTTCTTTACTACTATTGGGTTGTATTCAAGGACATTCAAATTTCCTATGCCTAGTTTCTCCATATCGGTAACATGTACCATTGAATCCTCTTCCAAAATTTCCATGACCTCTTAAGTAATCACCTTTGCCTCTAGGATAACTTCCTCTTCCTCTAGCCTCCTGAGTGTAAGATCTCATCTAGGTGGTACTGGTTTCTTCTTATTTACCTTGTATCATCTTTCACTATTAGACTATCCTCTTCCACGTGAAAACCTTCCTCTACCCCTTGAGTTGTTATGTTGTTTCCTAACCAATTTCTCTTCTACTCTCAAGGTATATTGGTAGTCTTCTTCTACAATTTTTAATCAGACCATACTAATTTTATCTTGAATGGATAAGCATAAACCATTTATGTACCTTAACACTTTCTCAACACCATCATCAACATGTCCTACCCTAATACTCAATTTGTAGAACTCTTTTGTGTATTCCTTGACACTAGATTCTTTTTGTTTCAAATTTTGTAACTTCGTAAACAAACTTAGGTGATAATCTTATATGAATTTGGCCTTCAATTATGTCACCATTTTTTCCTATGACTTGATATTCACTTTGCCTCTTATTTTTCACTCTATCTGCAAATGTTTCCACCATAGGGATGCATCTCCTTTCAAATTAGTACAAGAAAATTTCACTTTTTTTCATCTTTAGTTGCTTCAAAATCAAAATACTTCTTCATTTTTGAAATCCAATTCTACAATTTCTTCAAGATTTAAGCTACCATTATAACTAAAAGGATTGAATCTTGGTTTATTTCTTATTTTGGAAATTTTCTTCAAAAATATTTCCTCTTTGATCTACTTCACCTTCATTTACTTCATTTTCTCCCTCTGCCACTTCTTCTTCATCCTCACTAACATCCTCAACATGTGTCCCTCTACTCTACATTTCCTCCATTACATCTAACCTTGTCATAATTTCTCATAACATTTCCATAATTATCATATCACTAGCTGGTGGTACTACTCATCTTTTTCCATGTCCTTTGTGTGCCATTTCTTACTCAAGTCCTCTAAAATTGTAGGTTTCCTCTCTTCACTTCACACAACAAAACCCTCTTAAGACCTCTCGATACAATCACAACAACCCACTTTGATCCCACTTGATGTAGTCTAAATTGGGGAACCTTATCAAATAGCCCAATCATGCAACCAAATTCAGTGTGTAGCAAAAAAATAATGTTCACAGAAATGAAATCAAACCCTACTTTCTAGTAGACAATTTTTATTACAAGAATATAATCATTTTTTTCTTGATCATTATCACCTTTTCTACAAATTCCCAAATATCCCAAAATGTGTGCATTAATCTCCCTTTTATCAATCAATGGCTAGGAAGTCAAATTGAATCACATCCTAGCCATTAGAACAATCGAATCAGATCAAATCATGGTTGTTATAGCAATTGAATTATTATAGAAATATTTGGTACAATAGTTGGTCAAATGTCCATAAATACATAAACAAACTAAAACTCCATAGATGTAGTTGCAACTAGAAGATTCACAAATGACTATTTCAAACAAAAAGTTCCACTTCATGTTCAATTGGCTGACAAAACTCTACAATCAATACATAGTGATGTCATCATCCTACTAAAGTCATCTTACATTATGCTGACATGATCGTCAAAACTAGTCATCTAAACCAGTTGATTAAACCTTTAAATGTTCGGTGCACTTGATTTTACCCACAATTCCAGATGGCCATTAAAAACATAAAAAATCCAAATGGTTAGGGAATTCTTTAAAGAGGAAAATGGACAAGGAATTATCAAAAGCTAGATGGCTCCAAAGTTTCTGCAAATGTGAAAAAATCCACCGATACCAGTTATGTGGGTTAAAACATTGGAACTAGACAAATATATAATAACCTATTATAAACATCCAATTCAACAACTCTCTGCAAATTCCAGTGGCAAACCAAGCATTCGCATAAGGGAAAGTTCAACAATAGCCTAGAAGCTAACAAACTAGTAACAAACCAAAAACTCACAAAACCATAACTTAGCCAATTTTGTTTAGTGTTCACCAAATTTGACCTACATATACCCATTAGGCTCCTATCCAAGATGATGTCATTATTTTTCCCAAATAATTTCTAAAAATCCTCTTGAAGCAACTAGCCAAAACCAACACTACCAAAAAACAAAAGCAACAAAACTATAAGGAAATATTTTTGGTTGATGTGGGATTGTTGCACGTATGAACAGTTGGTGTTGTCATTGATTTCAAAAAGCTTTTTTTTTCATTGATGAGTAGAAGATTGTTGCAATAGTATGTTTTTGTTATCCATGCTTTGATTAGTTGCATTATGTTGTCATTAGTAAGCTACTAATGTCAACCTCTAGTGTTTTTTTGCTAAGATTTTGTCTATGGATATATGGTTGAGTTGTTATATTGTAGTTGACTAGGTGGTGATGAGGAAGTACTAAAGGTGATGTGGATGTGTCTTTGATGCTTGGTTTTAAAGTGCTTCTAAGAAAATTTGATAAAAAGAGGGAACAGTGTGTTGTAGTGTTGTTTTGGGTTGCATAGTAGTGTTATGGTGTTGCTCCACATTTCTTCTAGGTTGAAGATCTGCCTATGTGTTTCAAAAGTGTTCAAAGGTGTTCAGAGGTGTATTCAGAATTTGGTGTGCTGGATCGTTGTATAGAAGAAGTTGTGTTCACTAGTATGTGAATAGTGTATTGCAAAGGTGTCTAGGAGAAATATTTTTGCTTCACGTTCTCTTTCAAGTCTTCTGGATCTAAAAGGATGTTGATAGTGTTGGTATCTTTCTTTCATTGAGGTTGTTTGAGGTTTAGTGCTTCAAAAGTTTGTTTCTTAAGTTACAGTGTATGGCAGAATTTTTTGAGTGTACTAGGTGTGTACATTTGTGAGGTGGAAGTTTTTGTGAAGGAGTTTGTTGGATTTTAGGGTGTTTATGGAATATTCCAGGTTATGTTCAAGTGAAATTTGTTTTCCACGAGGTGTTGTTGAATCAAAGGAAGCGTGTAGTTAAAATTTTAATGGTGTTTACACAAGTAACGACCGACCTTGGTGTTTACACTAATTACAGTGGATATTTATTGTTTGTAGAAGCATGTTGCAATGTGGTGTTATAAATTTGGGTCCCAAATAAGGAAAGGTGTGGTCTGCCTTCACTTCTATCTGTCGCAGAAGTGTTTTGGTGCCAACCTAATTTGAATTTGCATGGTTGATGTGCATATCCAACCTT
>VDFB02196053.1:0-15482 GCA_007258455.2 Sequoia sempervirens | reverse complement strand
ACTTGTCGCATGGAGAAAATAAGAAAAGTTTTCCTCAAGGACAAAAAACTGTGGAAGATAACCCTAAAAAAAATAAGGGTCAAGGACAAGAGAGACAAAATAGCCAAAATCCCTTGAATCTTCATAATGGTTCTGGCTCATTTCGACTTAAAGAAGAGGCACAAGGAAACCCTAATCGGTCTCAAAGCGGTCGAGGGTTTTCAGAAGGGACCAATAAAGACAATGATCATCAAGCAAGATTGCCTTCCCATAATCGACAAAATCAAAGGAATCCTCACATATCAAAAGTTTCAGACACTCCTCAGGTACAAAATGCTTCCAAGCCCCAAACTCATTAGGCATCAAAAAAGAAGAAAGCAAAAAATAAGAAGAAAGAAAAAGAAAAGAAAAAGGGTTTGAGCAACAAAGGGGGTTCTGAGAAGGTTTGGATACCTAAAGAGAAAAAGTAGAAAGACGAGGGTATTCGCTCCTCTATTCAGCAGAATGCGGTCTTTTCTCAAGAAAATAATGAAAACACAATAAAATTCTATTCCCAGAAGACATGCTTCGCCCGCAAATTCAAGACCTTCGAGACAAGGCACTAATTTGTAAGTTCTGGAACCTTTCTTTGCCTTTAAATGATCTAAAGGATTTAATTTATGGTGATTGGGAGGGTGTAGAATATTTTTTTTATTTGGACAATGATCAAGGTATTTTTGTAGTCATTTTTTATAGTAAAAAAAGCAAAGACTCTATTTTTAGGATAAAGTAATGGACTTATCAAGGGTCAGGATTAAGCATGCAGCCCTAGGTTCCAAATTTTAAGCCTATTTCTACCCCTTTCAAATACGTCCCTTTCTGGTTTCAAATGCCTGCTCTTCCATTAGAATATAGGGAATTGAAGATCATTGAATCAATTACAAACCAAATAGGAATTTTCCTAATGCATGATAAATATTTTTTCAAAGATCCTTCAAAACCTATCCGATCTTGTGTACTAATGGATACAAACAAAAAAATTCCACAATAAATCCTGCTCTCTTCAATGTTTGGTAAATGGTATCAACAAATTGTGTTTGAGTCAACAGAAACAGTTTGTTTGAATTGCAATTCTTTGGGACATTCACATTCCCAATGCTCTTCTATAAACACTCCCTCACAAAATGCTCATCTGTTTAATGGAAAAAGAAGGGATGTTTACAAAAATAGCACTAAGAAAACTTCTTCTGGTCTCTCTGCTCCAAATAATAGTCCTTCTCAATCTCCTCAGTATGAACACAACCTTCACAAGAGAAAATGAGCAGAGGAATGCAATGATTTGAGAGCTTTTGTAAAGCCCCGTGCTCACAAAAAGGTTGCACTAAAAGTAACTTTATTAAAGGGAAAGTGGGACTTAATGTAACTCTTTACAACCCTCTCTCTAAATTTGTATTCTCCTATGGAAAATTTATTTTTAGAAAATCAGGCATCTGAGATAGCTAAGAAGCTAATGTTTCAAGGGACAAAAGATTATTTTTCCTCATGGTCTTTTAAATATATGGTAAATGAGGAAAGTACTTGTTTTGTGCATGAAGATAACTGTCTTCAGTTAGCTACTTCCACTCAATTATCAGAGGTTGAGCTTTAGCTTTTAGTTGATAATCTATTGTTCTCAGTAGGATCTGATCTCTTTGATGATATTGCAGTAGAGGAGGGTTTATGGGCTGGAGATATGCCAGTGAATTATTCCTCATGAAAGGTCTCTGAGGTCTGTGAAAAGGCCCCTAATGACCAAAAGGCCACAAACATAGATGTGGGAGATCAAATTTTGAAAGCTTCAGAACACCAGTCGCCTCATGATAACTCACAAGCACTAGTTTTAACACAGAAAAATGGGCATGAATCTGAAGAATCAATGTTTTCCCAATCTCCATTACAGGTTATAGTACAGAAATCTCCTAGGAAGAGAGGAAGAAAATCAAATTTCACTAAAATGCAAGAATAGATTGAGTTAGAGCTCTGAAAGACAATTTTTGAATCTTTGTCAAACAAGAGGCCGAGGAGAGCTTGCTGCTCTCCTAGGGTCCAATGAGGATCTCTTCATGGAATGTTAGGGGCATTAATTCCCCTGACAAGCGTGCTCGCATCAAGCAGTTGATTGATGCTTGTGGAGCAGATATTTTTCTTCTTCAAGAAACTAAAACTTCAAAAGAAATGTTTAAATCCTCAATAATGAAATGGAACAGATGGGCATCTACACATTCTCCAACTCAAGGGGCTTCAAGAGGGATTTTAGTATTGTGGAACCCAAAATCAGTGCAAGTTAAAACTCATAAAAACCAGCACTTATGGCAACTAGTAGAAGTAACAAAATTCCATCTACATTTTTGGTTAATAAATGTTTATGGACCTACTTCTACAATAGAAAAGAAAGCTTTGTGGGATGAAATTTCCAAACAAATTGATGTAATTCATAATGATAAATTTATCATTGTTGGAGATTTCAATGCAATAACTTCATTGGAAGAAAAAAGTGGTGGTATTATTCCTCCATCCAAGGTTATGGCTGATTTTAGTCATTTCATTCTCTCAAATTCTTTGAGATACATTCAACCAAAATCTAGAAAATTCGCTTGGACCAACAAAACAAAGGGTTTCTTACAAATTGCAGAGAGACTAGACAAATTCTTGGTGTCTCCCAACTGGTTCACTTCTCCACATAAGCTAAACTCTAATATTCTCCCTTATCCGGAATCTGATCACTATGCAATTTGTTTAGATATCTCAAACATATCGATTCCAAGGGTAAAATCTTCTTTTAAGTTTGAGAGTATGTGGTTGAGGCATCCTAAATTTTTAGATCTACTAAAACAATGGTGGGAGAATGCTCCATATGAGGAGGGGACTAAAATGTTCCAATTTTATAAGAAATTGGTTCATGTTAAACATCAAATAAAGCTTTGGAATAAGCAAGCTTTCAAAAATATGTTTCATCAGAAGGATTCGGTATTTAAAGATCTCACAGCCCTGCATGAATGCATAATAAAAAAAGGTCTAGATGTAGATTTATATGAAAAAAAAGGCCTTGTAGGAAGAATGGGAAAAATTATGTGCAAGGGAAGAAACATATTGGAGACAAAAGTCTCGGGAGCTATGGTTAAAAGAGGGGGATCGTAACACAAAAAATTTCCATGCTTCTGCATAGATTAAAAAGGTGGAAAAATCAATTCATTCAATTCAGGAATTGGCTTCAAGAACTGGTTAACAAAGGAAGAAGATATCAATAATGAAGGCATTAAATTCTTTTCAGATCTTCTTTCTGCTCCACAAACAACTGATGTTAATAAGGCCAATAATGAAAATGATCTCCTAGCCACAATCCCTCAATTAATCAATAATGAAGATAATAACCATTTGATGAGACCTTTTACTTTAGAAGAACTGAGATATGTAGTCTTCTCACTTCCTCTAGAAAAATCTCCTGGTCCAATTGGTTATACGGCTTTATTCTTTCAGAAATGTTGGGACTTCATATGTTTAGAACTTTTATGGGTACTTGAAGAATCTAGGAGAATGGGATATATGTTTAAGCAGTTTAATGTCACTAATATTGCCATTCTCCCCAAATTCAAAGAGCCTAAAACATTTGTAGAATTTAGGCCTATCTCATTATGCAATACAATTTATAATTTTTTTACAAAGGCAATTTATCTGAGGCTACAATCTTTTATTCCTAAAATCATTTCCCTTGAACAAGGAGGTTTCGTACCCAAAAGGGAAATCCATGAAGGAGAAATTGTAGCACATGAAGTGCTACACTCAATCACCACAAAAAAACTGCTAGCTTTCATTCTCAAATTAGATATGATGAAGGCTTATGATAAGGTAAATTGGGAGTTCCTCAATAAAGTCTTATCAAAATTCGGTTTTTCTTCTCAATGGTGAAAATGGATAATGTCATGTCTTTCTGGGGCTAAATTTTCAATAATAATAAATGGGAATCCATCGGGTTTTTTTAGCTCCACCCAAGGCGTACGGAAAGGGAATCCTCTTTCTCCCTTTCTTTTCATAATTATGGTTGAAACCTTAAGCAGATACATTCTTTTGAGACATAATTAGAATCTTTGCAAGGTGTTCAAATTACAAATACTTCAATCTTAGTAACGCACAATCTTTTTGCAGATGATACCTTACTATTTAATAAATCATTAGTAATGGAAGCTAAGCAAGTAAAAGAGTTCTTGGATAAATATTCATTAGTGTCTAGCCAGAAAATAAATGTTGCTAAGTCAAAAGTTTATGTTTTAAACACTTCTAAAGATTTGAAGAAGAAAATTGTTAAGACATTAGGCTTTCAAGAGGTTGAACTGCCTTGTTCATATTTGGGTATACCCTTTTTTAAAGGGTCAAACAAATCCTTCTATTGGGATAAGGTTATTGAAAGACTAAAATCAAGAATTCTCATCTAGAAAGCTAGGTGGTTGTCGCTAGCAGGAAAAATTCTTCTAATCAAATTAGTTTTATCTTCAATTCCCAATTACTTTTTAGCAGTTCTTAAAGCTCCTGCCTCTGTTATTCTTGAAATTGAAAAGGTAATAAGATCATTCCTATGGAAAGGAAATATTGATGAGAAAAAAAAGATTCCTCTAATCTCCTTAGAAGGGTTGGCAAAAGGGAAAAAGCAAGGTGGGGAAAATGTTCAAAATCTCACATGGAGAAATAAAGCATTCGGTGCTAAACTTGCATGGAAAATGCATACTAATCCAGATGCCAAGTGGGAAAAATTATTGCAATCCAAGTACCTAGATAATGCAAATCCAACCAGAATATTTATAGTTGTAGATCCCCCAAAGGGGTCTGCAATCTGGAACTTCATCATAAATAACAGAAGCCTTATTACCAAATATTCCTCCTGGGAAATAAATGATGGCATAAGTGTTAAATTTTGGACATATTCATGGATTGGGAAACCTCCTTTAGCAGTTAATCAGGAACTTCAAGAGGTAAGAATGATTTTATGTCAAGCTTGGGGTGAAATTTTTTTGGATTATGTTCACTCTTCAAATACATTATTGGGTAAAGTAACTTGGAAGTCACCCCCATCTACCTTGTTGAATAACCAACAATCTAACCTTTTTAACAAGTGTTTGAATGAAAGAATAGTTTATTTGTCATCAAAGCCTGACAGAATCATATGGGCAGCTTCAAACATAGGTTCATATTTGGTTAAGGAAGGTTATGCATTTTTAGCACAATCTAAATATTCTTTTGAACCCCAATGTGCATATTCCTTTTGTTGGAACAATAAAGTTCTTCTGAAGGCAGGAACTTTTGCATGGCTTGCCTTGCAGAAAAGAATACTAACAAGTGATTGTCTAGTTAAGTTGAAGATTGCTGACCCTTTCAAGTGTCCATTATGTGAAGTGGAATTTGAAATAGTAGATCATATGTTTATGCAATGCATTGTAGCCAATCAATGTTGGGAATTTATTAAAAGAAAACTTCACCTCTCCATCCCATTACCAAATTCCATCTGGGACCTTTTCCAAGCCTGGCCTGCGTTATATCAGTCATCATTTTTTGCATGCATCTGGTTCATCATTTCAGCTCTAGTAATTTGGAATATTTGGTGGGAACGAAACTTGAGAATTTTTAGGAGAACTAAATCCTCAGTGGATCTGGTTCTCTTGAAAATTCAAAAGGAAATTTAAGAGGGGGTCAACTCATGTGTTCAAAGAGAGAAACTTATTAATTCATCCTTTACAAGTTGGGATAGTTTCATTTTGAAAGAATGGAATCATATTAGGTTACCTTTAGATGGGAGTCTCCTTAAAACTATCAACCAAAATATTGATAAAACAATAGTCAAATGGTCTCCCCCTCAAAAGGACTTTGTTAAACTAAATTTCGATGGGGCATCTAAAGGTAATCCAGGCTTATCTGGGGTTGGAGTTTGTATTAGAAATGCATCAGGGGTTGTATTGGAAGCTTCTTCTTCCCATTTGTAGGTTGGCACAAATAATTATGCAGAGGCACATGCTCTTTTACTAGGTTTGGAATTGGAAATTCTTTTGGGTTTCTGAAAGCTTCATATAGAGGGGGATTCATTAATAATCATTAATGCAATTAGGGCAAGAAAAGTTCAAAACTGGAATTTGAATTATGTGCTAAACAAAGTCTAGCCACTCCTTGATAAGCTTGAGTCTTCAGTTATTTCACACACTTACAGAGAAGGGAATAAGGTAGCATTACCTAGCTGGGTTGGGAAGTGATAACACAGAGTTAAGGGCAATTCATGACTTACATGCTTTAAATGCATTCGCTCAGCTAGAAGAGTTAATTGAGCAAGATGCAAAGGGCATGTAGACAAAAACTTTAGAGTTTCCTTTTTCCTTCTTTTATTGACATATGGTTTCATCATCATACAATAATGTCATATTATATCTTCATGATTTTACCTCATCATGTGCTCCTAATGTTTTATTATGAAGTCTACAGGATTCAAGGAATTGTGGCATCTAAGTACATTGTTCGCATATATGAATTGGAAACTAAGTACAGAGCATATCTGTGATGAAAAATTTGTAGAATTTAATCCATGTTGGCTAAGGTAAACAAATGGGATTTCATGGCATTAAAGTATAGTGCATATCTATTCTATAAAATTTTGCAGATTTGATCCTTATCGGCTAAGGAGTTGGCCAATTTGAAACATATAATTGAGACAAAGCATTCCTTGTCATGATCATTTTGTACCATTTACATAAGATATGTCCATTTTTGTTTAATTGATGCCATTATCATCAGGCTTTTAGTGTTCTTTTCATGATGAATCTGAATGAGGTTAAGCACATGGAAAAGGTCATATCCAAGGTACCTATGAAAGGATGGTTACATGCCACCTAGTGACGATGGCAATATTTTAAGCATTCAATTTTTTTTGAAAGGATAGTTAAATGTCACCTAGAGACGATGTCATTCTTTAAACATTCAGAATGGGTTTTATCATCTTATTTTATTATATTGTTTCAAATTTGGCAGCAGGTTTTGAGTACAAGGATAATCATACTTGGTTTTTTCATCTTTGATATCAAGTTCTTTGGCTATCTATCGGCACGTATGAGCAATTAAGGAAAATTATGCTCCCAGTACATTGCTCCTTGCTTTTTAAGGGCTATTATCACTAATCGATCTCACATTTCATGGCTTTAGCTTTAATGTACATTTCGGTTGCTAAGGCTCTGGTTATTGATTAGTGGTTGTGTTTCTTCGAGTTGAAAGAGAAATGGTGTTCCGCCCCTGCAATTATAAAATTTTATTGCTAGTCAAGCTTTGGGAAAAGCCTATTGAAGAATATATTTCACATGAAATTCTCAATTCCATGTTTAGAATTGATTGTGCTTAAGTGGAGGAGAGTATTTGAATTGTGCTAGGTATTGAGGTAACCAGTCCTCATGCTCACTTACTCCTCTTTCCCTCACAGGTGATTTCCATTTTCCTTTCAAATTCCCTGGACACGTTTCAATCTATGAATGATATTGAAGAGTTGGCTAGAAAGTACGTTAAGTTTCAGTTTCGCATTGATAACGTCATTCTTCGAGCAGTTCAACAATACAATTTTTATGAAGGTGAAGGTTTTATTGGGGTCTCTTCCCTAGAAAATGGGTACAAAATGCATACAAAAGGCATGGATGAAAATTCAACAAATAATCAAGCGGTCGTTGATAGAAATTACTATTAGCATTTCGGTCTTTCATAATGGGTCTTTTTGAATTATATTTTGGGCTTAAAATATTTGTACGGGTTGTGTTACAACTCATTCTGAGTTATTTTGTAAGGGTTATTGGGTCTTAACTTGGGCTTTTCATCTATGTATGGGGTTTCATTTTGAGTTGGTTTGTAAGGGTTGGGTAAATGTTCATTTTTAGGTTAGTCTGAGTCAATGCTGCATTTTGAACTACCAACATTTTTGTTCAAACAATGTAATTGGTCTATGCAACTACCCTTTTGTTACTAGGGCGATAACTGGAGGTTTTCTTACTGGTTCTTTCCTACCAGTATGCCCCCCTGAACCAGTTTTTGTAAAATTAAAATATTTATATAATAAAATATTAGTGGCTTGCTACTTTTGCAAAAAAAAAAAAAATTACTCCTTGAAGCTATTGATGAGCCACAATAGCACGAAGCCGCAATAAGGCTTGAAGAAAAGATCAACATTATGTCTTGATAGATGGAACAACTAATAGGCACATGAGATTTTAAGCATAGTGCATAGTGTATCAAGTGTTGAAACTAGAAGAGCATAAGGTATAGGAACCACTTGATGGTGAGAAATTAGGAAATCAATATTTTTAATTCCTTCTACAAATCAAAAGTTGCACCATCCATCATAAACAACACAACACCAATTCATGCCCTCTATTTTTGTAGATAATGGGTATTATGATTTGCTATTAGTGTGAGGTATGGAAGAGTTCAACTCCTGATATTAGCACTTGTATATTTGTACAAATTTTGTATAAGTCTAAATGGAGGGAAGTTATGAATATTAGTGTACAAAAATAATCATCCATAACAATATTATGTCCCACAATACCAATAGGCACCAAAAATTAGTATGCACCACCTCTATATGTAGCTTAGCAACAATAGGTACAACAACCAATATATGTTTTTAAATGTAAATGTTTGAGATGATAATCAATAAGGTGGTGAAAGAAGTAATTACAAGGTTCATTATCCCAAGTAGAAAATGATCATGATCCATGCAAATGTATTAAATACCCTACATGTAAGTTTTGCATTAATCTATACCAAATAAAGGATTGGCTGGCCTTACTTTAGATATTTTATTCATGCACTAATGTTGTGCAAACAATTCTCATAAATTAGAAAAAAGCAAACGTATAATGCACATCCAAATAGGTTGTGTCTAGGTGCTCACACAAAGGGGTGCACATACCTCTTAACAATTTATAAGCTAAAATATAGATATAAAATAGACCTTAACTATTAAAAATTATTTTGAAAAAGCTTAAAATAAATATTGCTAATCTTATTGAATGATAAATGTAATTTTGTGATGTGAGAAACATGTTCAAAGAAGCTAAAGAATCAACTATATCCAAATAAAGATCAATAAAAAAAGAAATGGGAATCAACTAGTATTTTGCACCTATTATGACATGATAGATTATTTCCCATATTAAAAGAATTGATAGAATAGCTAATCCATTTCTCATTGGGAAGAGGAATGCAACTCATTGCCAAGGTATGTAGCATGTGCAATAAAGACCAAGTATAGACTTGAATTACTATTAAATTGTTGCATAATCTCACCATCAACATAGGATCCAAAGTAAATGTGTTAACTTAGGATGCATGGGTTTCATGAGATACACCATGTAATTATGTTATCCACGTATATTTCATATAGCTAATAATATGCATAGATGGTCACTAGGATTACTCAAAGATACAAACATCAACATTGAGGTGGTGACACTCCAATTTAATGTTGCATTTATTAGCATGGTAGAAGTAAATCAAAATATAACACTACCAAGAGGATCTTTTTTTCTTCTATAAAAGAATGTATAAATGTTTTAAACCATGAGTTTTGAGAATGAGGGAAATTGAATCATTATTCCTTCATAACCTACTCATGGGAAAAGATGTGTTTTATCTATTTCAAATAAATGAAAAGTATATTAAAGAGTTGTACAAATTTAGTGCTAGCCAATAGGATAGATTTGAATTATCATTGATTGGGAAGGACCCTCTAAAATGAAATATGTAACAAGTTACTAGAATATTATATGAATGGAGACTATAAGCTCATTGGGAGGTCATACACCAGTGTGTAATGCATTGAAACACATCACCTCACTTGGGATCAACTCAAAAGTAAGGTTTATTAAGACTTAATAGATGCCCACTATACAATATCTAGGAATAGAATTGAAACCATTTAATCTTCCATTATGACTATGCCAAAGATATATGGGATCTTTTTTTTGACAAATTTAATCTTAAATGGGTGACAACAAAATCTTTAAAGATCTCTTCAAATCTTTGTCATGTCTAATTACTCGTAATCCTTTCTAAGAACTATGGAACTTGGCCCCTTGTACAACCTAGAAGATATGGTTTGAGATGAATAGTAGAATTTACAATGATGAAGAAAAGGCCAAGAATAATTTTGAAAGGTAATTGTTGTCATTGCCTCTTGAAGCATTTCAACTTTTAAATGGCTAAATCCAAATAAGAAAATCCTAAAGAATACTTTATTTTAAGAAGTTGGCCTAAAGTTATGAAATACTATGATAGTGTTCTCCCAACAACTAGAGTTAAGAAATCTAGACAATGGTGCACTCCTCTAATTGGATGGACTAAATTAATGTTAATACGACATTCCTCCAGTGAAAGAGCTCTTCTTAGGAATCAAAAGGGATATGTTCTTACTTTTGGGACATGCTTTACAAAAAAATAATTCTAATAATATCACATAAGTAGAAGGTTTAATTTTAGGCCTCAAATTAGGAGCCCAACTTTGGGCTCATAATCTAATCATTATGGGAGAGTCTAGTGTCATCATCAATAGAATGCAAAATGCGAACATCTACAACTACCATATTAGTAGAATTCTCTTGGAAGCTAAGTTTTTCGCTAACCATGTTTGACAATTTCAATTTTTTCCATGCTAATAAAGAATAGAATACAATTATCAACTAGTTGGAAACTCCTAGTATAAATAAAAATTGTCATTTTTTTCTCTAAATTTGAAGCAAAATTGGAAAAGATAAGGCTTTCCATGCCTTCCCCCTTATTGCTAATAAAGATTAAAAAAAATCTTAGCCTTTGTAATTTGGCTTTGGCTTTGACTTTGAGGCTTCTTTTTTTTTTTTTTCCTTTTTTCATTTTAGAAAGAGTTCTCTTAACTTTGTTCTTTCACCTAGTGTGCCCTTTATGGGTATTTTCCTTCTTTTCTCTTGCCTTGTCCATCACCTTGCTTTCCTATAGATTTTAGCTTGTCAAGATGGTAAATTTGTAATGTCAAAATTGCATATCCTTGCAATTATTCTATGTTTCATGTTCATTTTAGTGTCCATTGGCTTAGTCCATTTGTAGGCTCATTTCAAACTTTGCATTGGCCTTTTTCCTACTCAAGGTGCCCAAGCCTCCTTTTGAGAGGAAATTTTTTCATGTCACCTTTGTGTTACCCTTATGTTTTTTTAAGTCTCTTACTATTTTTAGAGTAAATTGTCTAGCCATTAGCACATTGTGCAAATGTTTGCACATCACACTGGGGTCATGTGATATTTTTTTTTTGGCAATCATTTCTAAGCATGTTTCCACTTGTCACCTTCTTAGGTTAGTGGAATTAATTCAAGCTGAATCTAAGTGGCTTGTCAACCTCTTCCTCTTGCCTCCTCTCTCCCTTTTGAATCAGTTTTTTTAATTTTTGGTCTCTTGCACTCTTAAGCTCTCTCACAACTCTCTTGCATTCTACAAATCTTGATAATGCTCTTTCAACATTCTGTGTTAGCTCTCTTATCCTCTTGGCTTCCTCAAGCCTTCACAAGTGATATTATTCTTCTTGTTGTACCACTGAACACCTTGGGATCCTGACATCCATTTCTCCATCATCTTAGTTCATCATTGTTAATATTTCTAGATGCACTTAGAGTAAGAACATACTATTTTCTATTTATCTATATATTAGTTGGTGTTGAGGTAGAGATACCAAAGCAAGGATTTGACTAAGGTAAATCCCCAACAACCCCAACATTTTTTCTTGTTTCATTGTAGCTAAAGGCTTCTTTGAGAAGGATATCCAATCATCATTGAATTTGATGGTATTTCTTCCTCTTCATTTTACTCTCATTTCGTCAATTTATGTATGTTAGATTAGGTTATTCTCTTGGTATAATTAAGATAAAGACGAGAAGGGCATTTACCCAATACAAAGCAATCAGAAAGGCAAAACAAAAGGTTATTATCTTGTTATTGCATGAATTTTATGATTGATTATTTGTCATACTTGTTGTCTTTCCTTTGTTGTGCTTGCAAGTCACATTATTCTAGGCAGATTTGTGTTTTAAGCTTTCTACTTGTATCGAACGACAATGCAACATGCAAACATCCATACAACACACTAGTGTCCTAGCCAATGGCTTCCTCCACTCAACTCCAAGTTCCTCATTTCACCCTCTTTTCCAATCTACAACTTAATTTTGTAAATAATTATTTTACTATCTAAAAATTGGTCTTTTATCAACATTCTTCTATTGTCTTAGCTAAAATAAAACACTTTCTTTTAAAGCATTTTGTACAGTTATTATGTTAAACAATAATAAACCAATGCAATCCTACTATTAAAGATAGGGAAAATCATTTGGTTAATACATCTTAGCTAAATCACATTTTTTCCTATTTTACACAATTATGTTGGCATTTTATTCCTAGTTGCTCACTACCTCCTCTATCTTCTAGCCTTTTTCTTTTATTTGTCAATTTTTTTACCTTGTTGTCATCCCACTCAACTCCCAAGTTAGTGTTGGAATATGAAGCCACTTTTATTGTTATTCTAGCAGTGACAAATAGTCGAGATTGATATATAGCTAATGCTTCAATTATGTGTCAAACACAGCCAAAGGCTTACTATTCAACCGAAGGTTGAAATGATGGGGGTCCCAAGGGACCTATTGTAGCCCCCTAGACATCAAAGGCATTTTTGATGAAGCCCAACAAAAATCAACTTAAAGACTCCCTATTTTTGCTAATTTTGACAAATGTTTGACATGTAGTTGCGTGAGTCAAACTTTCTATTTTTGGAAAGTTTTGTTCGACAAGGACTCTACAACTTGGACTTCTTATACTCCTCTAAAATCATGTTTTATGTAACTTTTGAAGGTTGTAATTACAAATATCCTAAGAAAATAAATACAAAAGATCTTCACCCGTGGTTTTTTTTGCTTGGTATAATTTTACAAAGTTTTCCATGTAAATACTATGTTAAATTTGTGCTTATTATTTTTCTCTATTTATTTTGCATTTTAAAATTTCTTCCAATTAGTCCCTACAATTACCTTTGTGCACTCTTTAATAGATATTTGTCTAATTGTCTTCTTGCTTCTTCTATTTGGCACTTTATTCCTCCTAAATGTCATCCCCTTCTAGTTTTTTTCATATGTTTTCTTTCCTACTAGTGAACCTCTTGGTTCTTTATGTTCATATAGCATCTCTTCTTGAGGTTTGTGCCCTACAAACTCTCCTTTGGCTCATGCAAAGGATTAGGAGTATTTTCAATTGCTCTCTTAACCACCTCAAATGGTATTCAACAAGATGTCACTACTCACTAGCTATCCACAATGTGAACAAATCTCCTCAATATCACGAGCTACTCCAATGAATGCAAATCCTTCTCTCAATGCCAAAAGCCCCTAAGTCGCTACTCTATTGAAGGGGCTCCCATTGTGAACTCCCTCAATATCACAAAGCTACTCCTCCAACAAATGAAAAGCCTTCTACCAATGTCAAAAGTCCTCAAGGGACATGTATTGATATGTTGCTCTCTTCCTCTCCACAAGTGGCTCGTGGAATGAGCTTTTCTTCTCTAATGTTATATACAGAAAAATGCAAAGCATCCTTTCCAAATCCATCTTTGTAAGAATCCCAATGCCATTTGTGTTTCATCTCATTCCCGTGGCAGCTAGCTCTAGCAGTTCACAACCAACAATTACAAGCTCTAGCTAGCTCTAGAACTTCCATATATGGTTCAATCTCTCCTGAGATGAACTCTTTGCGGTTGAATTTGCTTCGTGAACTCAAAAATAACCACTTGAATACCTTTCCAAATCCATCTTTGTAAGAAACCCAATAACATTTGTGTTTCATCCCATTCACATGGCAACCAACGCTAGCAGTTCACAACCAACAATTACAGCTCTAGCTAGCTCTAGAACTTCCATATATGGTTCAATCTCTCCTGAGATGAACTCTTTGCGGTTGAATTTGCTTCGTGAACTCAAAAATAACCACTTGAACGCCTATGAATCCTTTTCATCTTTCCACCATCTTGTTTTAAGATGGTAACAACCATTTGACCCAAATGTATCTAGATTAATGTACATTGTTGAAGACACTTTTTGGAGGGTCAATTAAATACTATCAACGCCAACATGGACAACATTGAAGATGCCGGCTAAAGTCTTTGTATCCTATTACAAGAAGCAGGCATGGAATTGCCCATGAAATTCACTAGTTTTTCCATGGGAACGATTCTACCAAAAGTATTGCCATCCCTCTAATGCAAAACCTAGGGATGATGTTGAAAAAAAGTCGCTTTGCACTCTTACTCTGTTTCCGCTTTCTTGTCTTTATTACTTTCGAATCTCTACTGTAACTTGGGCTTTATGCCTCTTTGATTTTTTGATGAAATAAAAAAATATTTACTTTAATAAAAAAAACATTCCACCTGAGAGTAAAAATAAAAGTAATTGGTCCCTAACCCATTCTCTTCATATAAAATCACACCTTACAATAATTCATTTCATATAAACAAAAAATTATTAAACTAAAACGAGACTTACGATTGTTTCCCGACAATTTTGCTTAATTCATCTGCATCTCAAAAAAGATACTCACACAATTGTAAAACTTTGTTAAATGAGAAAAAAACAAAAAAATTAAAATTTAAACTAGAGTCCACTGATCATTGATCTATTAGTGAAGTAGTTGGGTTCTCAAAGAGCCTGCCAAGAATCATTTAATGCAAATACCCAAACCTGTTAGAGATGAGACAAAAATCCTTGGCTTTAAATCAAAGAATGCCACTAATTAGTGCATTCGGGATCTTTAAAAATGTTAGAAGTTATATTTCATAAAAAAAAAATGGAAAATGAGTTTATAACTACCTTTAAAATGATGATAAAGACAAAAATAAACCTTTATAAAAATAAGAATATCATAAATATACAGAACCTGTACACTATAATATATCAAACACCCAAATCAGATAATCTTCGTACGCACATTTGATGGTAAGCTTCCAAAAAAGTGCTAAAATTAAAAACTCAGCAAAAGATAATACAAGTGGACAATAAAATTTATAGATGCCGTTAAAATGATGACAAAGTTCTAAAAAATACCTTTTATAATGATGAGAAAATCATAAAAAACAGAACCTGTATAGCTATAAAATATCAACCACCCAAGCCAAAACATCTATCCTACTGATATTTGATGTTAAGCTTTAAAATTTTGCAACACTAGAAACTAACTATGCTTTACAATTTTGCAAAAATGTGAAACTTAAATGAACTACAAAGTGAAGCCAAAAGATTGGCAGCCTTGAACACAACTGTAGAAAACATAAAAACCAAACATGACCGTTATATAATGATATCAGAGCAATTGCATACATTTGCAACCATAACCTTGCACATGAAATTATGAATCAAACCAAACAAAACTGAGGGAGTAGGCGCATGTGCGCGTGATAGCAACACGCATGCGACCAC
>VDFB02196050.1:0-13124 GCA_007258455.2 Sequoia sempervirens | reverse complement strand
TATCCAAGGGGGTTTGATAAAACCCTCTTCAATTGGAATCATTTAAATAGAACTTTTCAAGCTTAAATCATTATTTTCTAAAAATATGTGATTTTAGCAAAAAATAGGATCTCCTAGAAAGTGTAAACCACTATTGTGGGATCACCCTGCCATTGAATACTTCACTAAATGGGTCAAAGCCATACCTATGATCTACGTTACATAGAAAAAAATTTCCAAATTCATACTTAATTATATCATTTGTCGCTTTGGCATTCCCACTTCCATAATCAAAGATAACAAACATCCCTTCAAAAACCAACAAGTCCATAATCTATGTCAACAATTCCACATCCAACATCACTTTTCCACTCCATATTACTCATAAGGAAATGGATAGGCCAAGGCCATAAACAAAACCATCTTAAGAATCCTAAAGAAAATAGTCAATGAAGTTGGTCAAGATTGGTACTTACAACTTAATCCTGTCCTATGGGCATACTATACTAACATCCACACACATATTGGAGTCACTTCCTATTCCTTGGTATATGGTGTTGAAGCTATCTTGCCAATAGAGGTTCAAATCCCATAATTGAGAATCTCCTTACAACATCTCATTGATGATGAAGAATACCATGTAGCACACCTTCAAAAATTGGAGCTTCTAGATGAGAAACACTTAAATTCCCTCCATCTTAGAGAATATCAAAATAGTATTCACAGATCGTACAATAAGAAGATCAAGCCTAGAGAACTTTCCATTAGAGATCTGGTCCTTAAGGAAAATTAGTGAAGCCTACAAGAACAAGAAAAGAAGGGAAATTTTGAACCCAATTGGCTAGGCCCTTACATTATTAAAAAAAATGGATTAGGGGCATATTAGTTAGCTACCATGGAAGAAGAACCCCTTGAAGAGCCCATGAATATCATTCATCTCAAAAAATTCTTTGCATGAGAAGAACCCAAAAAAAAAAAAAATTAGAAAAATACAAAAAAATAAAAAAAATAAAAAAGCAAAAAAATAGTAAAGAGAAATAATCCATCCAATGGTGAAAACCACTTTGTGGCACCTTGGGAAAGTACCATGGTGAAAACTTGGAAAACATGCACCATGTGTAGCAACATATCCATCCACCCACTTGACAAACTATAGCTTGGTGTCCACCTATCCATCCACCCCTAATTTAATAACAAGATATTTTTCTACCATGATCCTGAATCCATCATACACCCATTCATCCTCCTCCTTGTCACTCGACTACACACTTCTGTAATAAGTAGATAACTTGCATAATTATCACCATCACATGCCACCAATGCCTACTGTAAATCTCACATGATTATTTTTCTATTGGATTACTTTTGGCTGAAAATTGACCACCCTAACACTACACAATCAACATGACATGAATTTATAGTTGGCATGAAGTGATTTGCAATCCTAAGCATACCATACACATAACCCACCCATAAATTTTATCTGATGGTGTTTGTATAAGTCATGAATTGGCCACAAATACTCCCATCTATTCACCCCTAGTTCACTCCATCACCCCACCCTATCATGTGTAGTGGGAAGTGGTCTTCAATAAGCCGAGTTGCTCTTTCATCCATCTCACAATAACACTCCACCCTATAATAAAATTTCACTCATAATAAAAACCCACATCATCCTGAGATAAAAAAACACAAAGGAAAACAAAATGCATGCTTGCATAGAGCCCTAACACTAAACTACTATCATAATCCTCAAAATCATCTCGCCACTTTTCTTGCCTCCCATCATAATCCACCCCATATTTTCCTGATAGGATGCATCCTTCCTTGGTCCGACAACCTCTATCAATCTTATCCTTTGGCAAGAGATTTGGATTTTTCTTTTTTGGATTTACTGTTGTGATCTACATAGTCACCAAATTGAGTCCACCTAGATCTTTTCATATCTTGGTGCATCATAAATGAGGTATAGAGTAGATACAGATCACTTGGTATGGCATGTCTGTGATTATCCTGATTTACTAATGATTTCTCACACCTTAGCTAGAGAGGTTTAGAATTTTGGTCTGCTATATAATTCCCTCTATGATCCACTATAGTTCTTGGAATCATTTAGTAATTAGGTATAATCTTTTGTTTGCATATGTTTGTGAGTCTCAAAGTCCATGCAAGATACATGATCATGCCTTTGGTCATTTATACCATTGGGGCATAATGTTTCTTTCTATTTCAAATTAAGGATTTCTCACCACATTTTCCTAGTATAGTCCCCCCATCCACCTTTCATCTCCTAACACTAACCATTCCACTATATTCTCTATCCTACTAACCTCCCATCCCCTCCTACACACCTGTATTGGAATACATGTTGTATCATGACACTAAAAAACACTCACACCTGCATTGTACATGATTTTAATAAGGGAATTTTGAGTACATAAATGAAAAAAAGCCATTGACACGATGTTGGATTCATGGGTGCACTAATGACTAAGAGAAAAATATTGCAAGGAATCCACCACCATCGTGAGTCCTCCTAATTATTTTTCTATGATGCAAATAAGTCATTGCCAATTAGCTACAAAGACCACCATCAGAGATAAATTAAATGTAAACAGGTTGACATCCAAGCTATAGATTAGACATTATCAATGACATGACATTCATACGCATCCCATCAAAACATCATATACACAATATACATAAGAAAATTTTCTCACAACATTAGCATGACACATCATTAGCATGACATAGATACATAAACATTAACATATCCATCCATCATATTTATACAAATCCATTTACCATGAGTTTTATAACATTTTTGACTACATACTCTTTAAATAAAACCATCTATTCATCATAGTCAAAAGTGAAGAAAACATATGGAATTCATTATATTGCCTTCATAAAACTAAAAGATAAATCATAAACAACCACCTCATATGAAGGTGCACTTTAGCCTATGGACCTATTGTTCTCCTAGCTTCTTTTATTAATTTTTATATTTGAAATTAGTTCACCAAGGCACCATTATCAAGTTGTTGATTCTTGTTTTGTAATAAAGAGGTATGGAATGCAACATATGAAAACAAATTGGACATGAGTTCCATAAGCTAAAGTGCCACCTTTATGTGAAAATCATTAATTGCATATATCCATCATATCTCATGCATATCATAATAAAAATTAGAACCCCATATAATCCATCACATTATCAAAACACATAAATACACATCCTCATTATCCATAAATAACATCTAACATAAGCATCATCATAATCATAAGCATAAACCACATCACACACATAATGAATCCACATCACATAATAAAAAAACCATATATAACACATCCACATAAGAAAAATTAGATCAAATCCATCATATCATATATATATCAAAAAATAATGTCATGATACAAATGTATGACAGTCCCTCATGTGTACAAAACCTTGAACCCACCTTGGGGCAAAAATCCAAAAGGTCATGATCAACACACACTAGCTTGTGCTCCCTACATCTAATAGCCTGCTAGGGGACCTCTGTGGGGGATCCCTTCATGGTGCTTGTGATGAAACCATAGTAATTGATGGATCTGACTGAACTCACTGAGACACTAGAAATCCTTTGCTCTGGTGGCACTGCCTCCTCTTAAGCCCTCCATTGCTCTGCCTCTCGGGTGGCCTGAGAAAACTTTACAAATCCAACCACCAATCCACCCTTCCTAGAATTTTGTGGGCTACATCTTTCTCTCTCTATAGTTTTTCCACATCCCTCTACAACTAATCTAACTGCCCACCACCCCCTCCGCCTCCGCCAACTCCCCCATCCAACAAACCTTGTAATATGGCTCCCTCTGCCCTCACTATATCTCTCTCACCCCTCAGAGTAATCACCTCTACCCTGGAAATACTGCTCTCTATAGTATGTGTAGTAACCTGCCAGTCCATCTAACCTTGTAAGTGGACTGCATTGGCCCGTGCCATATCTCTCTCACTGACAACCTATAAATGGGCCTGTCAGGCTTGATCATGCTCCTATTAGAGCTGATCTCTCTCTAGTGTTATAACATCTAGCTATGCTTATAAGTCTTCACCCCTTTGTCACACATGATGACCCTCTTCATCTTCACTCCCTACTCAAGTATCCCCCCTCCAATATCCTCTGCACTTGGTCCCTAATCACCATCCTCTCCATCATCTCCATCCTCATCACCGTCATCATCATCCTCACTCCCATCATTGCTATCATGATCATTTGAGCTACTACTTGTTGGGAATAGGATGCCATTTAATTGCAATCCTAAATATATCCCAAACTCTACCCAACCATTAGCTCTAATACCAAATGTTAGAAAATTGAAGGTAGCTTTGAACTTGTAAAACCTATGTGATTGTAGATTTAATTAAGTGTTCTTTATCACAATTGTTTGTAAATGATTAATCTGATTAAATCAATTTTACCAATTGTAGAAGTAGATAGAAGACTTTAGAAGAATGATACAAGAAGATAGAAGTGACACAACATATATGTGGAGAAACCATTTTGGGAAAAAACTCCACCACCAGAATCAATAGTGCTTGTATTATTTAACCTTATAATAAGATTACAATAACATTGTATCAATCCTTGATTGATATGCTTCCTTGCCTTCAACAATCCTTCTTCACAAATTGCAAATTAACTCTTATACAATTGCAATAGAAGCTATCCATGCATTCCACATGACCAAGCATTAATCCACACATCCCATGCCATGCTTGAAACCATCACACATGCACAAGCTCAACCCGCAAAAGCTATAACAATCTCTAATTCTTGAAACTCTCTTCAACTTGCTACAATTAAATGTATAATTATGAACATTGTAAACTCCAAAGAGTTGACAATTACAAGAGGATAAAGCTCCTCACAAATATCTATGCTGTTCTTGTGCAAGTAGAGTTCTTCCGTGAAAAAAAATATCAAACCAAGTCCATCAATTTGGGCATCCCAAAAAGACTTAACTGATTGTTGGTTTCAAAGATATCTCTCAAGCTTCTCCTCAAAGCTGGCACCCAAGAATGGGCCCACTTAACTCAGCCTTGTAAATATCTTCTCATGCAAAAGGTGTTAACTGAAAGATGCCAACTTGGGTGCCCAAGGTGGGTCCAAGTCAATCTTTGTTAGCTGAAACATATCTCTCCACCTTTCATGCAAACATCATGCATGATTGATCATTCCCTATTAACTGAAAGTATCAGCCTATCATATGTCATGCAACTAAAGTCATTAGTCATGCAACTAAAGTCAACTGAATTCAACTACATGCAACTGAAGATAACTAAACCATAACTGAAGTGAACTGAACTAAACTGAACTAAACTAAACTGAACCATAACTGAACTGAATTAAAACTAAACTAATAGTGCCACTCCACATACATTGTAAATATCAATCCCTACTTTGTAGGAACAAGACATACATTACATAAGAGTTAGTAATTCGCTAAATAGTTAACTAATACAAGGTGGGTCCCACCTTCCATGTGGGTGTCCCATGCGCTCCTATTTTGTAGGATCTCTTCTTGGGCATCCCCACATGTTCCTATCATTTATGAATAATTAAAAATGTCAATTTACATGTTCATTTCATTCAAATTTAATCTCTTTCTAATCCTAGTGTTGGGGAACACTTTCCAAGGACTTAGGAGATACATGAAATTTGTTTAGGATTGTAATTAAATGGCATCTTATTCTCAACACTGCTTCCCTTTGATCTACTACTTCTTCTCTCATCCTCAATACCCTCTACCACAACTAGTTGATCATGGGGAATGGTTAGCTAAAGAGGTCTATGCCTCTCCCACCAAGTGTCATCCTCTGCTATGGTGCTAATGTCTACCACCCCTCACCTAGGATCCCAAGCCAATGTTGGTGTATTCCAGCTCTGATTTGTTGTTTCATACTCAATAAAACCACCCCAATGCCACCTCTCATGAGCCACCCTACCAAACACTACCTCTACCTAAGGAACTCCTTGTCGTTTCCCAAATTTCTGCAATACCCGCACTAGCAAATACCTCTCAATAATGGATGGAGTTCGCCCTACCAAGTGATGCACACACTGGATGTATGACATATAGAGTGGATCATCCTCCTAGTCCTTGCAATCAATATATGATTGCTAGATGAACAAATCCATCTCATTGATGATCCTATGCCAATACTCTAACTCACCCAGATATCGTTGCCGCTAGAACCTCGCATACGTAAAAACATATGGAATATCTGGCCCTCATTGTTTGTCACAAGTTGGATGTAGTACAAGAATGTGCTCAAATACCCATATATGCAAGAGAGTCACCCCCACAGCCAAACTATTCCCTCCCCTATACATATCATAATGTAACTCCCTATATTTATCGCCCAACACTATAGCCCCCCAAGCATATACTATACCCTCCTCAAACATGATTTCCATAACACCCACCTAGCCTATCACAATTACTCGCAACCTCCTATCCGACATCAAGGTGCCTATAATCAATGCAACCACAAAGAGGAAGAGATCTAGCCCATCACCTAGTCTTGCATCTAGGTCTAGCTTAACTCCTCAAAATGAAACATCTCAACATAAAAATATCCTCCGTAGTGCAACCCTCACTCATAGGAACTGATGTTACCACAAGCTCTCTATGGATCGATGGATGAAGGATCTGCCACATGTCCTTTAAAGTGATTGTGGCCTCTCCTATGGGCAGGTGAAATCTGCTCATCTTGCTATACCACCACTCTACTAGTGTTGTCACCAATGATGTATGTGCTTGAATCCGAGGCATGCGGGAAACAAAATACAACCTAGTCAGGTGTAGCCAGTCATCATCCTCAAGGGTAAGCTTCTCTCAAAGCATCCCCATAACTGCCATTTTTTACTCCTATGACTGTAGGACCTTCAAGTTCTCCTGCATCATTCTACTCATTAGCATCATCCTTTTCATTCAAACCATGAACTTATTTCTAGCCTAACTAACCCACCCTCATAGTTTCTATGAAACTGCACTTCTATTTTGGTGCACGCACCATTTTATCAAATGCAAGCATGCCAATTTTACACCCAAGTGCCACCCTATGTAGGTGCAACAATTTCTAACCTAGGCATGTCAATTTTTGATGTAGGCATCACATTACACATGCACCATTTCCTAATTCCCCTGTGTGCATTAAATGCACACATGTTAAACACATGCATGTCAAACATAGGCACTATGATTTTTAACACAAGCACCGAAATTGACTGCAAGTGCCACAAAAATGCAGGTGTGATTTCTTTGCATGTAGGCATCACAATCATGCCCTTAGGCACCATTTCATGAAATGGCTCATCCATTTCTCAAACTTCATCTCCTAATTTTACCTACCCTGGACCCCCCTAACCTAACCTAAACCTAAGGGATAGATGACATATCGGTTCTCTTGTGTCCTTCGCTTGTTGATACTCCTGAACTCGCTTTGCATGATGCGTATACCGAGGAATCTCTACCATTTCTCTGCTCTACCACCTAACCTTACTCCACCAATATAAAGTTGAAATTGAATTTTTGGGCCCCTCAAAGCTAGGTTGTTTAACCCTAATTACCTCCCCCAATCCTAATTTCTTCTATACTAGATGCATCAAATGTCCCGTTCACCCTCCTCGTTTTTCCTATTTGCTCTGTTTCTTCTCTCACTTTTTATTAACTTTTTATTCCATGCCATCCCACATCATTTTGGCCCACCTTTTTCGAGACCCTAACCAAAATATATATTTTTAATCTTTTTGGTTAGTCTCTCGAGGGGGCATCACCTCCTAACTAACTTTTCAATCTACTGGTGGAAAAATTTAAACTTCTTTGATATAGTATTACTTCAGACACTACATCAAAGAGGGGAAAAATGTAGTCACCCTAAATCTAACATTATCTCATTAATTAATTAAATAACTTTATTTAATTAATTTTTCCATTCATCCCCTTTTAATTAATTAAATACATTTAATTAATTAATTCATTTTCCTCTTATAATTAATTAAATATTTTATTTAATTAATATATCATTTGCTACAACTATATTTCTTCTAATCAATTAAATAATTTTCATTACTTAATTGATCCTATTAAATCCCCTTTTCTTCTAAAATCTAATTACGTTAATTGATCCTTGATAATTAACCTACTAAACTCCATTAGCCCATTCTCCAACTTTTAACTCCACCCAATTTAATAAACTCATGGTTAATTAACTCCACCCATCTCATTATGCTAATTAATCCCTAATTAACTATCTTAACCCCCATCATTACCATTATTTCCTAATTGAAAATTCACTCCCAACCCCCTAATCTTGTCTCATTAATGCAACCAATCTCACCTACCTCCACTATCTTACACCTAGCCTCCAAAATTAAATGAGGTGTCATTCCAAGGTGTGCTCACACATGTGTGAGTACACCTCATCTCCTCTCTCACACTCAATTATGACACTTGTCACAATTCTAATTAGCCACACCATTTGATCCATGCATCACATTCTTAATCAATCCTAGCCCTCCATCAACTTTCAATCTTGACCCTCCATTTCCTCCAATTTTCTATAAATTGGGTCTTCATCTCTAATTTCACCATCTTCAATTTGTGCTAATATTATGTTGGTGCAATTGTGAGCAATCCACATTCAACCTTGGAGTAAATAAAATAAGACTTGGGTGAATCTTGAGCTCAATCCTTGAGGGTCATCAAAGATATACATTTTTGTTATGTTTTTATGCTCATTTGCTTTATGTTTTTATGTTTTTGATGATAAATTAACCCCTCTACATTTGGCACGCCTAGTGGGACCCATGTCCCTACTAATATTCTTGTCAAATATTGTGTGATTTTAAGGTTTGTAGGTTCGGATATTGTAGAATCATGCCTCTGTGACTACTTTCAACACTTTTGTTATGACTTGTGATGCCTTCGCTTCAATTTTCCACGCCCATGATCAATCCTGCGGTGCCTGCGTAGTGACTCTTCACACCTATGTTTCCGATTTTGGTGCTTGCATTCTCAAGATTTGACTTGGTTATTTTTCTAACGAGCTTTGTGTCTTGTAGGATTTATTTGGCATCATAAAATTGTGTTTAGGCATACAAAATCCTCAAGCAAAAATGGAAATGAAAATTTGAGTCCCAACAATGGCTTTGTTTGGGGACATGTGCCTCTTGTAGGCATAACGAGAGCCTAGATCTCTAAGAAGACTACATAAACTCAATAAAGCCATGAAAAACCATCATTTGACCAAACCAAAATCAAGATTACTCAAAGACATGATCAAAATATGGAATATTTAGCATTTAACCCACCAATAAAAACTTTTCAAGCTCCATTAATTATTAAAAGTAATAATTGAAATGTTGTCCATGGATGGGTAGCTCCATCAAATCTCCTAGATCCATGAGATGATATACATGAAACTCATACCTCTCAGCTCCTCCATAAGGTCCAAGCCATAAAGGGGTCAAATTTTCCATGCTTTCCATTATCCTTAGACTTAGCATTCCACAACAAAACTAAATCACCAATTTGGAACTCCCTTGGCAATGTATTCTTATCATGAATATGCTTCATGATTTTTTTACTTTGAACACTTCTATCATGAGCTTATCTTCATTTCACATTCAACTCAGTCAATGCCATGATGGTGAAGGAATTTACATCACATTCGTCATCATATATATCCTACAACAACTGATATATAGGTAGCCTCAAAATGATAGACATCATAACTTCTATTTCATACACTAACTTTAATGGTTTATATCAAATGGATTTTAAAAATTACTCTATACACCCACAAATCATAGTTTAGCATGTCATCCCATAATTTCTTATTATGATCTAGAGTCCTTTTGATGATCTTCATAAAGCTCTTATTACTAGACTCAACTCATCCATTACTTTACGGGTGGTAAGGGGAAGAATGATTAGGCTTCATACCATCTACCACCATGTCTTCCATTCACCTTGATATGCTTGCTAGTCAAGTTGAATACCAATTAATCCAAAATGGTCAAGCCCAACAAGCCATAGACTTCAAAAGACAATACATTGAATCCAAATACCAAGCACCCTCAACCCATAGTCAACTACCCATCCATCCCTCTTACCAACAACTCATAAAACCTAGTCCTCCATCCATATACCCTCACTATCAAGAGTACCTTAACATAATCCATGCCATTAATCCACAACAAACATCCACTTATCACCCTTATCCTAACCTTTACAAGGGAAACCAACCTTCCACTAGTCCATTCCAAGCCTTTATGTCCTATCCAAGTCCATCATTCCTCAATCCATACCAAGACTCTACATCCTATCCTAGTCCATCACCCATTAATCCATTCCTATTCACTCCATCCCAACCTACATTTAGTCATGAAAATCATATCCTTGTCCAAAGTCACATTCCATTGCCTACACTTGAGGATACATGAGGCATGCCATCATAACTTAAGCTTCATGTCAAGATCAAAGTAGCCCATCCCATGACCCCATCCTTAAGTGCATTCAAGAATTCCTTCTAGATAATCATGGCATCCAAAATAAACCTATCCTTGATCAAGATCCCATTCCCAATCATGTCATCCAAGGAAAACCCATCTTTGAACAAGACACTACCATTGATCAAGAAATCCAAAATGATCTGCTCATCGACCTTTATGCCATTCATGATCAAACATTTGAAGTCGATCCTATCCAAGTACCAAACACATTGATTTCCCAAAATGAGACACTTGCATCCATGGGACACATAGATGATATTTCTCTAGAACAAGAGTCTCCTACTCTAGACTTTTTTGTAAATGATCAAGCTATAGATGAATTCACTAGACTTTATGATAATGACCTTAAGGAAGGTTTCTACATCAACTTGGAAACACTGATATATTTTGAAGAACTGTCAGAATCCAATGTTTCAAAAAATTAGACCAAAGATATCAATTAGAAAATATCCAACATGTTAATGAAGCTAAGACATCCTATCAACTAGGATCATCCACTTTTATCAAATCAGGATTTCTTGCAAATGAGAAAATACCAAGTAACAGTGTCCACATACAATGATGGGTTATCATCTTGTTTTCAAAAAAAAAATACCCCATCACAAACAGAATCTGTCAAAGCATGTAGTATCAAGGAAAAGGACTAGGTCGACACGAGTAAGGAATTCTAGAACCAGTACAGTTTTAGGAAAATTCTGGACATGAAGGTCTTGGCTATTCTTCAATCAAAGAATCAAATGATGTTAGTGATACCTCCTCGATATTGGGGGAAACTTTATTTGATACAAACATCAAAATGGAGGCCATGAGTAGTTCTAGTCATAAGGTTTCTTCCAAGACTCCTTCCAACCATACCATAAACCATCATTTCTAATATCTTAAACCTTCCATTTGGAACCAACAAAAAGAAAATTACTACAAATCCAAAGTTCAAAATCAAATGTCAAAGGCCATTGAATCAAACAAAAATTTGAGTGGAAAAATTAAATTAAAATGGATCCCAAAGAAAAATGGATCAAGAAAAGAAAATAGTTCAAAAGTAAAAGTCAATTAAAATGTGTTGCCACAAGAAAAAATGTTTCCCACATATAAAAAATGTCCACCTCCTTCAAACTGGTCATCAAGAAAGGAATATGAAAGTGTTTGTTCCAAATGCTATCCCAATCACAATTCCAAACTCCACCATCCACCACCCCAAGTTTGGAAAATAAAAAGTGATTCATCCAAACGTCCAAATAATCCTTCCACATCTACCATCATTCGTCATAATCCTACATCTTGCCTAAAGTTCAAAAATACCATGTCACAAATCCATTGCATCTTTGCAACAACTCTTTATCATAAGGACTCTCATGGCACTCTATTAGGATGTGTGTATTCTTATAAGGTCAACTCTAGTATCAACAAGGATCACAATGACATCAATCAGTTATACACAAGCGCTATGATTCTAACAAGGAAATTACTTCATAAATGTCATTATTGGCATATCATGGTGCTAGTCTCTACATCAACACCATCAATGGATTCAACACAATTAATGGTCATCTAAAATATTAAGTCCTCAAAAAATACAAAAAATGAGAAAAAGGTCTTAAAAAAATAGAAAAAAATGAAAAAAAAGAAAAGAAAAAGTAAAGAGAATTTTTTTATCTAATAGTGAAAACCATTGTTATGGCACTTTGGATAAGTACCATGATTAAAAATTGGAAAATATGTGTCATGTGTAAAATAAATTATCTATGTGGACCATTACACTTGGGGGAAAGTTGTCTCATCTCCCTTACCCTTCGCATGACATTTCTTATGAAAAATCCATCTATCCATCTAAGCCTTATCATTTCCATCTATTGTCCCACCTACTTTGATCTTGATAAGGATTGGGGTACAAAGATAGATCATGCCTTGGGAAAACTCTTGACATGTCTATACTTTGGTCATACATTATTTGTGAAATACTATGTCATTACCTTCATAGCTTCATTATCCCTATGCGGCATTGTCCTTGGAGACCAAATGATAATTCTTCCAGCCAATAGTCCTCATGTCTCCTATCCTTTACCAAAAACTACCCATAATCCTTTCATACCTATTGCCTGTCTGGATTTTCCCTTGTTAATGGTCTAAGGATCCTCCATCATCCCATCTAGTCCTAACCAAGTCATTCTAAATGCAATAAGCCTAATCCATACAATCTTGCTATGCAACCTCATACATTATCCAAAAAATTCCTTGGATTTGTTCCTAGCCTTGCTACAAACCTCGATCCTTTAGTCACATTATCGTGATCCTCACGTTGTTTTGGGATGTGTCCTTCCCATGTCAAACAATGTCGTCATCATCATTATCACCTATCAATTGGTATTAAACTTGATTAGGGGAAAGATCATGTCTATCCTTAGATTCTTGTGCATGCTTGCTCACTTGCTTGTTGGCATCATTCACATGCATTTCTCACGATCCTCATCAAAACATTTGAAAAATACAAAAAAAAAATCATAAAATGCCCTGAAATAATCCAAAAAAAAATCATAAAATGTCTTGAAAAAATCCAAAAAAAATAAAACATTTCAAAAATCCAAA
>VDFB02196048.1:0-13953 GCA_007258455.2 Sequoia sempervirens | reverse complement strand
TTATTTCGCCAACAATCCGAATTTTCAATTGATTTTCGTGTTACTGATATTTGATTTTCAGCATGTGGCCATTTGGAGTTAACAAGCTTTTGAAGGACGATTGATGAAGACAATATTGAAAATTACTAATGAGATCTTCTACAGGATGCTTGTCGAAGACCCTAGCTAAATTTTGAAACAAATTGTTTGGTAGCATAGCAAATCTTTCATTTGGTTAAAATTAACAAGTGTCTACTGTGTTTGGTGCGAAAGCACAAGTCCGCTACCCTTACTTCATTTGGTATATCGGCATCCTCTCCCTTTGTGCATCCGTGATCTTGGGTGTAAGAGAACAGCTACCAACTTCTAGAACTTGGGCCTGCTTCGTGGAAAAGTACTCACCCCAGATGACTCGCATCGGTAGCACTGAACCCGAGGACTTCTAGCCTAAGATATAGTGTCTTTGGAAACCCCAAGAATCACGAAAGTGTGGTTCACGATGGATCCGAAGGGGACTTCCGCTGCATGGACTACACTCCCCACGAACGGAATGCCCGAATTAAATACCTTTTTGTTTTTAGAGATCAACCTATTTGTGGTCGTTGCTTGGTATAGTGCAGGGTATAGTATCATGCCCGAAGATACTCACTACTGATCCCCTTGAGTAGAGATAGCAGTTCTTGGGAGGTCATTGCCCAAAGAATTTAGAATTGGTGTGCTCGAAAAACGTTAATGAGCCGTGGAGGGGAGCCAATGCCACCAAATTCCTAAGCTTATCCACTCTCGAGAAGGAAAGGTGTTCATCACCAATCCGGGGTATAATAGGTGGGCTATACCAAGTATACAAACCCTAGGCCTTTGGCCTATTAGGATGTGCTTGTCTGTTATCACTTTAAACGTTCTTTGAGTCCAAAATTGAAACTGAAAACACTTTGTCTTACGATTGTCTTTGATTGTCAGAATTTGATCACAGAAAATGGAGTTAGTTTAAATTTCATGTCACTGAAAATTCACAGAGTCGCAACTGTTCACCAAAAACTCGCATCTAATTTTTAGAGTCATATCTGTTAAATTTAGAGTCGCATCTGTTAATATTCAATCGCATATGTCAGTTTGGCTCGCATTTGCTTTGGAAAAACCGCATGCATTATATTCTGAGTCGCATCTGTCAGTTAGAGTCGCATCTGGTAGATTTTGAGTCGCATCTATCAGTTTAGACTGCAACTGTTAAACTTGAACCACATTTGTTAAATCCTACGACGCATCTGTCTGATTATCAGAAAACCAAAATTCACAGTCACTGTCCAGTCAACACGGTTATACCAGTTTTAGTTGTCTTCACACAAATAGTCTTTGAAACAGAAACCTGAAACGATTTGCTCAATTTTGCATCCTTTAGGTTCATTTAGTCGTTACTATAGTTGTCTTTAGTTAGAGTTTAGCTTCATCTTAGGGTACATATCACCTTTGCATTAGACTTCTAGAAAGGTCACCTTTATAGACTTTAGGATTGATTTACCATCTACACTCTAAAAAGGTCATAGTGTCAACAAAATTTGTCATTGAACCTAGTCCTATCATCTTATACTTTGTCCTATAGAGAGTCATCCTAGCTCATCAGTCTAGTTAGGAAACTCAACTTGTCTTTGATCCTTGTCCTACATTGGTTCCTTGACTTAACTAAATTGACACCTTGGTTTGACTTTAGGCAATTGGTCCCTTCATCTTGGGTTTATAGAATTGATCACGTTAGGGTCTTGCTTAGACTTTGCATCTTTAGAGTCTAGACTAGTGTCATCCTAGGACATTCATTATTTGCATATGAAAATCCCAAAAACATAGACTAGATTCATACAGTTTGTAGAATATAGTCTTGCATATCCCGCATATTGAGCGTGTCTTACATGGTTGAAACTAGGTCTAAGAGAAGAGAGAGAGAGAAAACATGTCGAACCCAAACGAGTTCATCAATCCATTTTCTTCAAGACCTCATAAGACTCTATTAGACAAATTCACCACTAGAAACACTCAAGGACATATTGCAGTAGAGGACATAGAGGCTGCCACATAGGACCCTGAGTTTGCCTCTTTTGTAGATGAGTACCTAGCAAATGATCGTCAACGGTTTTTAGGAAAATTGCTAGCTGAAGGTGCTACCTTACCTTCAGGATTTGATATTATCACCTTACAAACTCAACCTACACAAGGGACAAATACCACGACTGCTAGTACTACTATACCTCAGGTCAACACAACTATGCCATCTAGCACGTCTACACAGAGTACAACAGTCCATACGTCCCCATTTGGTACATCTAGCATGACATCGAGATTTAATTTCACTACAGGGGCATCATCATCCACTCCCATTGGTCCTCTTATTGGGAGTAAAAGAGCTAAAACCTCAACCCATACCTCATATGTCGGTGTCACAAGTGCACAATCAACAATCATACCTATTGCTAGTATCATGGGTACCTTACCACAGTTAATGGCCATACCTAGTGCTCAAATCACTAGTACTATACCAAGGATTACACAAACAGGGGGCATTCCCTCCTTCCAATATGGAAATCAAAATCCACTCTTCCAGACTAGCAGTCAGAATCCACTTACATCGATTCCGAATCAGAACCCTTTTTCATAGATTGGTAGTCAAAATCCGTCCACGCAGATTCTAAGTCAAAACCAATTTATGTCGATTCCGAATCAGAACCCTTTTTCACAGATTGGTAGTCAAAATCCGTCCACGCAGATTCCAAGTCAAAACCAATTTATGTTGATTCCGAATCAGAACCCTTTTTCATAGATTGGTAGTCAGAATCCGTCCACAGATTCCAAGTCAAAACCAATTCACATCGATTCCGAATCAGAATCCCTTTTCACAGAGTGGTCCATTTACATAGAACCCAAGTCAACACCAATTTATGTAGATACCAGACCAGAATACATTTACCAACATTCTGAATCCAAATCCACCTCAGATGCCAACGTTCAATCAAAACCCATTACAAGACTTTGGATTTTAGAATACATACATGGATCCGCATAATCCTCCTAGCACATCTTTGACCCAAGTTGACGTCCTACAAACACAAGTGCACGCATTGCAAACACAAATGGATAACATGTCGGTGTCAACTAAGAAATCATTTTCAACAAAGGACATATGCCCATTCCCCTTTGATAGATCATTGTACATGACACCTTTCCCTCACGGATATGTCATACCGAATCTTCCTAAGTACAATGGCAAATGCAATCTAGTAGAACATATCAGGGAATTTTCTACCATATGCATAGATGTCGCTTATGACCCCATGTATCTTATGAGGCTATTTCCAAGAAGTCTTGTAGGAATTGCACTAGAGTGGTTTTCAGGTCTAGATTCTGGCATTAGATCTTGGGGGAATTAGTTGAGAAATTTGTGGAGCAATTCTCCTTCAACATTGACCATGAGATAAATATAGCAACCTTGTGCCATACAATGCAAGATGAAGGTGAAACATTCATTGATTTCTTCCAGAGATGGAGAACTATTGCTAGTAGGTGTCCTGTCGAAATACCCAAAAAACAAAAGGTTACAATGTTTCAAGAAAACCTTCATCCAAAACTCAGGAGTAACTTAAGGGTACATTGTTGCATATCTTTTTTAGAACTAGTGGAAAAAGGGGTGATAATAGAGAAGGATCTTATTGAAAAGGGTGAAATCAAAATGATAACATCCAATAGAAACCCAATCATACAAAACACCCCCACTGACAGAAATAGATTCTGGTCTCACAACAAAAATGTCACCAATGATGGGGTGGTTGATGCCAAAACACTACAAGCAAGACCCCTCCTCACATTACAAGGACCTCATACTTTTGCCAACACGCTTAATGCTGTCAATCAACCTCCTAACACGGTCTCAAATACTCAACGTCCACAACCAAGGAGATTTCAAAAACATGAGTTCACTCCCTTAGGGGAACCCATTGAGTCGGTGTTCAAACAACTGTTACAACACAACCTCATATAGCTGCAGGAACCAAGACAATATGATCCAGGATAGTTTAAACCAGCTTGGTGGGATGACAATGCCTTTTGTGATTATCATAGGACTAAGGGACATAACCTACAAAACTGTCGACAACTAAAGAATATCATATAGGATCTTGTTGACAGGAGAATTATTGAGGTTAGTGGACAAAAACAAAAGACATCCAACACTGATCATCAAGTCTTTTCAGACCCACTACATGACCATGGGAAAGGAACTGTCTCCAGTTCGAGTACTAAGACCAATATGTCAGCCAATTATGCGAGTATCAAACATGATTATGATAGCGGAAAAATCATTCATTGCCTTCGCGCCACTGATCAAAACATAAATACCATTACTATCAATGCTAATCCTGAGTGTGCAGTCAATACTCATCGTACTAAGTTTACTATCCCAGGCCCTCCGTCACAGCAAACACCTCAACCTTCCAAGTTACAATATAACCTACTTGACCAATTAGGGAAGACCTCAGCCCAAATCTCAATCTTGGAATTGTTGTGCATTTCCCCAGAGCATCGGTCTATCCTTGATAAGGCTTTATAGAACACCACGGTCCCTAATGACCTTGATGTCAATCATTTCCTGGAAATGGTGGGCTACTTGACCAATAATCATCATGCCACATTTTCTAAACAAGACTATGCCACAGACAAGGCCGAATGCAATGACCTTTACATCCCTAGAAGTCCTTGTTATTAGTACCAAGTTAGGCGAGTTTTGGTAGATGGAGGGCGGGGTTAAATCTATGCACTTTAAAACTAATTAAGGCATTAGGTATCTCGGAAGCATCGCGTAGACACTAAAATCTTGTCATTAAGGCTTATGATGATGAAGCGAAATCAAGGGGGTGGTAACACTTCCCTACTCGAGTGGTCTATGACCAATGGAGACAAAGTTCAGACCTTGGATTCACCCTCCTTATATAACCTTCTGCTAGGTAGACCATGGATTCATGCCACCATGAAGAGGCTGGGGTCCTTCACATATCATCGGTGTCTTAGAATTCCTTACAATGCTTGCAGAAATAACTATAGATGAGTGATCCAGATCCTTTCGATGTGCACCAATCTAAAAGGAAGATCCCTCAATGTGGTGCTGGTAACCAAGAGCCTCACCATCCTAATCCATCTTCTTATGTTGAGGCCCATCCACACACTCAACTGGAACATCGTGTTTCACCCTCTGCTTCCTACCACTTCTAGGGTGAGATCCAAGGCCGAGGGTTGTGGAAATTATTACCTTGAGACTTCTTATTGTGTTAGCGTTTGGTTCCTCCTAAGTCATATGGTTTACCCACACCTGTGGTGGGAATTCTGCAGTCCCATACATGTTTCCCCCACAACAACTTTTACTAAAATGGGGGTGAATTAAGCAAGAGAACATTAGATGCAAAGATGTCTGCTTCACGGAACATATAAGGAAGATAATCATGACTTACTTTACTTTGCTCTCATATTCTACAAGTCTATATGGAAAGGGTTTCCAAAATCAAAGCAAAGGATATGATGGACAAAGTGGATGAAATCAGAATTAGGGCTAGAGGTTTCAACTAATTGATTGGCGTTCCTAGTACTCCATTACCCTTACTTGAGGAAGTCACGTGCTGAGAAGATATTAAGACATCTCACGAACCAGTAGACCAATATCACTGTGACTCCCCCGATTCTAACGATTATGAGTGGGATTCCTTATCCTCTACTTCTTCCATGGACCTTGACAAATTATTTGGAGAACTTGACTTGATGTTAAGTTCCTCACCAAATCCTTTAAATTCTTGTCCACCAAAGAAAATGACAAAAGACGAATGGTTTAAACACTACTATTGGGAATCACTTGATCCTACCTCTTGGCAACCTGAGCCACCTATTTTCGATAGTCAAACCTTGGCATTAGGCCCACCTATTCATCTACCTCGACCCAAACCCAAGAGCAAAACAAACCTGGTACAAGATTTTTGTAATCACATGAATAATTCAATCTTTACCTTGACCCCATTAGACTTTGATAACTCCGACGATGACATGCCCTTAGTTTATCCCCAACTCATAGATTGGGATCAACAAGATACACCCGTCTTAGATATTTTTGAGAACAACGAAGTAATTGTTGAGTTCCTGGGATTACGAGAAGGCATACCTAACAGAGATCATAAAGCTGGTTTTACCATTGACTTGGACAATAAAGCATATTTTGGGGAATCTGTTCAACCCTCCAGTCGCAAAAATGAGAAAAAGAATAAACAAGATAAAAAGGACGAGTCTCTAGGTGAAAACCGAAGGCACCTCTAGACAATGAAAAAGTAAAAAATAAAGGACACATCCGAAGGTGAAAACCTCTAAGGCACCTAAGGATGGAGGTTTGAACATTCTCCCCTTTGCACAGGAAAAGTCACCCATGCTTGTTGAAGAATTAGTAGAAGTCAACATAGGCACAGAAGAGAATCCTCGATTGGTTTATTTAAGCTGACATCATTGAAAGCCACACCATTCTTTGAGAGCGAGATAGATAGAATTTTGCTTGGTCATATGCTGACACTGAGGTTAGATCACGAACTTGTTCACCATCACTTGCCTTTACAACCCGGGTGCCAAACTAGCGGTAAAAAAGTTGAGAGAAAATTCCATCCACAAATTGCGTTATTAGTCAAGGTAGAACTGAAGAAACTCTTAGATGTTGGTTTCATCAGATCTATTGACTATGCAGATTGGATTTCCAATCTTGTACCAGTCACTAAACCAACTGGGGGCATCCGCATCTGCACTGATTTTAGAGATATCAATAAAGCTTGTCCTACGGATGATTTCCCTTTGCCTAATATAGACATGATAGTTGACATGACAGTAGGATATGAGATGTTGTCCCTTATGGATGGATTTTTAGGATATAACCAAATCAGAATTGCAATTGAAGATCAACCTAAGACAACCTTCACTTGTCCTTGGGGAACGTATTGATGGAATGTTATGCCCTTCGGACTCAAGAATGCAGGAGCAACCTATCAGCGTGCCATGACTACTATCTTTCATGATCTAGTGCATACTTGTATGGAGGATTATGTCGATGACCTTATTGTAAAATCCAAGACAAGGGTAGAACATCTATAGGTTTTAGACAAGATATTTCAGAGGCTGGAGAAGTATAATGTGAGACTCAATCCAAAGAAATGTGTGTTTGGAGTCAAGTCAGGAAAGTTGTTAGGTTATATCATTTCTAGACGAGGCATTGAAGTAGATCCTGCTAAGGTGAAAGCAATCATGGACATGCCACCACCCAATAATCTTAGTCAACTAAGGACATTATAGGGAAGGTTGCAATCTATCAGAAGATTTATAGTGCAGCTAGCAGACAAGACACATCCTTTTCAACATCTACTTAAGAAAGGAGTACCCTTTGCATGGACAACTAGGTGTGAAGAGGCTTTTCAACTAATTAAAGAATATTTACTCACACCACCTGTCTTAATGCCACCTGTTGAAGGAAGACCGTTGATTCTTTATATTACAACAACCCATTCATCACTTGGAGCATTGCTTGCACAGAATGACGATGAAGGTCATGAAAGGGCAGTCTATTATATCAGTCGGACTTTGGTTGGTTATGAGCTCAACTATAGTAACATTGAACGTGCCTGTCTTGCAGTAGTCTTTGCTACCCAAAAACTGAGGCACTGCATGCTAAACCATCAAACAATACTGATTGCTAAAATAGACCCTCTGAAATATCTTCTCAGCAAGGCAACATTAACAGGGCGACTGGCCAAGTGGGTAATGATACTTAGTGAGTATGATATCCAGTATGTAGAAAGAAAAACTATTAAAGGACAGGTCATTGCTGATTAGTTAGCTGACGCACCCATACAGGTAGATCACCCATTAATTGCAGACTTTCTTGATGAGTTCATATTCACATTTGACACAAACATAACATGGAAACTGTACTTTTATGGCTCACATACAAATCATGGTTTAGGGGCTGGGATTTTGTTTATCACACCACAGGGTGATTCCATCCCTAAGTCATTCAGGATTGCATTTCCATGCACTAACAACATGGCAGAATATGAAGCTTTAGTGATAGGGTTACACATGACAGTCAAGTGGAAAATCAAGAACCTACAGGTATATGGCGATTCTCAACTAGTAATCAGACAGGTAAATGATGATTATAAGACTAAGGATGAGAAGCTTGCTCCATACAAGCGCATGGCTGATAGCTTTAAAGAGTACTTTGACAAAGTCGAATTTCATCAAATACCTCGCGTTTTACACAGGGCAGTCTATGCTATGGCTACAATTGCATCACTTCTTGATATTCCTAACAACGTGCCTAAGTTTGAGTTCTTGGTGGAACAACTTCTGGTCCCAGCCTACGATATCCCAGATTCTGAAATGGTGTGTGACATCGTTGGTCTTGATTCCCCATGGTACAAAGAAATCTATGATTACCTTCATGTTGAAGTCATACCCATTGGCCTATCCAATAACCAACGTAGAACATTCCTCTGCAAGTCAGCCAAATACACCATTGTCAAAGACACCCTATATAGGCGTGCCTTAGATAATACCCTACTGAGATGTCTTGATTCAACTAAAGCACAAGCAACCTTGTGTGGGGTGCATGAGGGTATATGTGGTTCCCATTCTAGCAGTCTTACCTTAGCCAAAAAGATTATGAGATTGGGTTATTATTGGCCTACTATGGAAAAAGACTCATATGTCTTTGTAACGAAATGCCGCCAATGCCAAGTTCATGGAGACTTGATACATGCCCCAGCACAAGAGCTCCGTCCTATCACGTCACCATGGCCCTTTGCCCAATGGGGACTCGACCTCATAGGAAAGATCCACCCTACATCATCTAATGGGCACAAGTTCATTATCACTGCCACTGAGTACTTTACGAAGTGGATTGAAGCCATTCCTATGACATACATTACCGGCACACAGATTTCTAGATTTATCCTGAACTATATCATTTGTCGATATGGTGTCCCTTAGTTCATAATCACTGATAATGGCCGCCCATTAAAGAACCAAGAAGTTCATCACTTGTGTGATGAATTTCATATCCAACATCACTTTTCCACTCCATACTACCCACAAGGTAACGGCCAAGCGGAGGCATCTAACAAGACCATTATTAGAATTCTCAAGAAGACTGTCAATGATGCTGGTCGTGACTGGAATTTACAGCTTAACCCTGCCTTATGGGCTTATCGTACAAGTATCCGTACTCCCATTGGTGCTACCCCATATTCACTTGTCTTTGGGTCTAAAGCCATTTTTCCTATTGAGGTGGAGATTCCTTCCCTAAGGGTATCCCTGAAAGGCCACATTGATGATGAAGAGTACTGAGTGTCGAGACTCCATGAGCTAGAATTTTTAGATGAGCGAAGACAAAAGGCACTAGACCATCTTCAAGCATACCAGAATCTCCTTCGTCGTAGCTATAACAGGAGGGTCTTGAACAGAAACTTTGACATTGGTGACCTGGTTTTAATGGAAAACCCAAAGAATCAAGCAGAAAGAGACAAACCAGGAAAGTTTGAACCTAATTGGTTAGGACCTTATATTGTCACAAAAGCTTTTGGATCAGGAGTGTACCAACTCTCTACTCCTGAAGGGGAACCATTGTCCTCACCAATCAATAGTATGCATCTAAAGAAGTTCTACACATAGCTTCTGGGAGCCTTTGTCTTAATTAGCAAAAATACAAAAAAAATCAGAAAATCACAAAAAAATCGTTATCAAGGTGAAAACTTGGCAAACAGGCGTCTTGGTAACACCAAAAAAAAATTTAGATAATCTGGAAAATAGTAAAGACAAATCATTCGTCCAATAGTGAAAACCACTTTGGTGGCGCTTTGGATAGGTACCATGGTGAAAACCTGGCAAACAGGCGCCATGTGTACTCAACTCTGCTCCTTTGTCTACTATTATTCTAATCTACCCTATACATAGTCCGCTATCCTATACATAGACCACTTCCCTGTACATAGTCCACTACCCTGTACATAGTCCTTATCCTTGTACATACTACCTATCCTTATATGTATCTCGTATCTTTCATTTTATCCTATTCATGGTCAATTGGTCTTATACTCGACTGGGGGAAAACACTTGACATGTGTCATATTGGTTCTTACATTGGTTGTGTTGAAGACGTAAAACCATGGGCACATCCATACACATCGCAAAATGACCTGAGAACACAAAAACATCAAAAAATTCAAAAAGAAAAAAAAAAATCAAAACATTCGATGATCAAAAGAGTCCGGTCGGTCGCTACTTATTCGGTCTTTGTCATTTTGTCGAACCTCACAGGAGTCTCTGCATGTATAACGTGGGCAGGCCATCAATCGATGAGCCCAGAGGCCACACTAGGTTAGTCCATTAGGGTTAAATTACCGGCTTTCACTTTACCACACACCGTCTTCTTTTAGTAGTCGGTCTTGTAGGTCTTTGTCGTTTGTCGAACTACGTTGCCTCTGCGACTGAACATAGGCAAGGCCATCAATTGATGGGCCCCCGAGGCCGCACTAGGTCAGTCCTTTAGGGTTTGTCGTCACATGCAGTTATTTGTCCATGCATCGTCTCAAGTCATGCATTACTCTGGTGAACAAGTCAACAATGTCTCTAAGTCAAATCAAACAACTTGCCGAACAAAAAAATCAAAACAGATCAACTACAGTCTACTACAAGATGTGTCCTTGGAAATAGACGTTATCAAAATAGTCAACCTATGTCTTATTCAGGATGAGTCCTTCTTGCATAATCGACAAGGTCAGCCAATCAACCTATGTCTTATTCAAGATGAGTCCTTCCTGCATAATCGACAAGGTCAAACAATCAAATATAGCCTTACATAGGTTATCACATCAATGACATCTGACTCAATGTCTTATATGATACATGTCTTTCTGAAACCAGGCTTTGTCATGCCTTATACAGATAGTCATAACATCGAAACCAGACTCACAGTCTTATCCGATATGTGTATCTCCTCACATCAGGCTCTATCAATCAATTCTTTTATCAATCAAACAAATCAAACAAACAAAATCATGTTTTGACAAATATTTTATTGGCTTTTTGACTTTATGGCTTATTTATCTTATCAGTTATCTTGAATTGATGACTGGGATTCATGTTACTAGCTTTCTCAAGGATGTCCCATGAAGGATTTAGAGAAGCAACGATGTATCAAAATTCTATTTTCTTTGACTGTTGTTTGTCGATTGTCTTTTAAATTTGATTTTGAGTCATGTTACTAGTTTCCTCAAGGATGTCACATGAAGGATTTAGAGGAGCAATGACGTCTCATGAACCATATTTTACTTTTTTTGCTGTCTATGGTTTGTTCTAACAAAAAGACTGGGGCAACTTGTGTCCTTAGTATGAGTTAACGACACTCCTTGTCTGCGACTATCTGTTGTTAACAAGTGGATGACCTTGCACACCTTGATCTATGTCATATCTTGGTGTTTTTCTCCATTTGTATTAGTCCTACCCAATGGTGATAAAGTGCAATACCTTTTGTGATACAGTGAAATATCGAAGATTGCTAATACTAACATCTATCTCCTGTCTTTCGTTCTTTCTTGATCTTTCTTTTTGCACTAACATTTCTTCTTTTATACATCTTCACCACCATTATCTATTTTCCTCTATCCTTTTTTTTTTCATCTTCTAGTTCTCTCATCAATTTTGAGAGCACACTCATGTTCTTTGAACACACTTTGTCCTCGAGGGGCATACCTTCACCTATTTACGGGGCATTACTGGGCATTTCTTATCGATTTTCTTTGACCACAACACCAAAATGACATTGTATCAAGAGGGGCAAATGTAGACACCCGGAAATGCGGTTTTGGCAGCTGACTTCCAATATTTTTCATAATTCCTATTCTTCATGGTCATGATTAAATAATCTTAATTATTTAATTGAATTCACCTTAACATTAATTCTTCTATTGATTAAATAATCTTAATTATTTGATTAATTCATCTTAGCAGTAATTCTTCATTGATTTAAAATAAATGTAATTATTTAATTAATTTAAATATTGTTAATTCTTGCCATTGGTGAAATAATCTTGGTATTTAATTAATTCTGCCTTTCTTTATTTCTATGGAAGTTAATTAAATGGCGGCATTTAATTATGTTACTAATTAACCTTATTCTTCTTGTCCAAGATTAAATAGAATTCTTTATCATATTTCAACTATAATTAAATAAATTCAACATTTAGTTATTCATTTCATCCTTCATCATTTAACTAAACAAATCTTGACATTTGGTATTCTTGAATGTCGAGGTCTTGAATTAAATGAATTATTTAATTCATTAATTCCTATTTTAGCATTTCCTCTATATTTTAGATAATTATGTGGAGTTATCTAAGTATTCACTTTTACTGTTCGACATCTATTTTAATGGATTCGGTTAAATCTTCTAAATGCGATTAATGCGAGTGGTTTGTCTCATTAATCTCTTAGTTAGATGTTGATCAATGTCGTCCAATTTACTGCTCATTTCGTTGCACATGCATATTAATTAAATATTATTATTTAAATAAATAAGTGTTGTGCGTGCATTCAAACAAAGAGTCGTTATAATCAATCTTCATCTTTGTCATGCAAAGATATTTCTTATGTTTTCGAATGCCGAACTAAAGATTAAATCATTTATTTAATCTTTAATTCTATTTCTAATTCGAATCACTCATGTCATCACTGTCAGTTATCAGAATGCATGTCTAATCAGTCAATCTCAACCATCCGTTAATCTTTCAATCTTGGCCTATTGTTTGAATAATCAATTTTCTATAAATTGATTTGTCATTATTCATTCCAATCTCTCTCTCGAATTTTATAACTTTTGAGAGCACTTTGTCTTGAATCTTCGATATTTTGCTAATCACTATCTTAGGCTATACTTGCATGAACTTGAAAATCTGAGGGCAATTACACTACACAAGCAAAATGGAGAAGGGCAATCGAGATGAATCATGGAAATACGTTTGAAAATTGGTGAGATTGTTCTAGTTTTAATTACATTTTTTTACTTTCCCATGTTCTTTGTTGCTTAACGAATGAATTTGCATTTTAGATTTTAGTATTGTATGCATGTGTGCTTCTAATGATCTTCTTTGTTGTCTATTGTGCAAAGCTTTTATTTGGTGTTACAATTTATAAAATTATTTAATTTATATTTATGTTAATTATTCTATTCTAGACAATCTTAAAGAGTCTATTGTTTTTGATTAGGGGTAAAAAATGGGTTTTGATGGGGCCCAAAACCCATTACAAAGAAAAGCAAGTTGCAATTAAAATAAACCATAAACCAACAACAACCCCACAACAACCTCTAAAGATTAACATAGCTACACACACTACATCTTACAAACAAGCAAGGGCCTAAAACCCTTTAACAACCTGGTTTTAATCAGGACCAGAAACCCAATTAGATACACATTGAACCCTCCTGCATCTGCCAGGCGTCAACAAACCAACCGCTCGTGGAAGACACCACAGAGCAAAGAAAGATAATCTGCATAATGGTGTAAGACACCATTAAGCCCGTAATAAAAAACTTGAGCAAATCCAATAAACCCACCTTAATAAGGGAGATGGAGAGCACAACAAACCATTGGGCACAAAGCCACTGCTTGAACCAGGAAGCCAACTCTAACACTACCTTAACAGGAAGGATCTCCCCATGATTGGAGAGGATGATATGCCCACCATGTCCACTACCGCAAGAAGACTCCAACACCCTCAACCTCCACCTCCATAGGAGAAGCATTCACCTCAACAAGATCAACAATTGACGAAACCAGTGATAAACACCTCCCAACTCCACCTCCATAGGAACATAATCCACCTCCATAGGATCTAGGAAGAAGATCAACACAATAGTAGCAC
>VDFB02196046.1:0-14808 GCA_007258455.2 Sequoia sempervirens | reverse complement strand
TATTTTACAACACGCTTTGAAGCAACCACATGCTGCCCATTTGCCTACACAACACTTTAGATTTGAGCACCCTTATGCTGTTATTTTGCAACACTTTTCACTTCCATACCTACATGCTGTCCATTTGAATCCTCAAGCATTTGCAATCAACTAATCATCTTTGCTAGTCATCTTGCCTATAGAATCTTGCATTTTAGTCATTCAATCTACCATCTAAGGAGCACACAAGCTATTCAAATCGAAGGCTAATCAAGGAGCAACCAACAACAAGGAAGGTGATATTGTCCTATTTTGTTTATCTATTTCCTTTCTTATTCTAACTCTCTTTTGGCTAATCTTGAGGTGTCCTTGGTGTTTTGTCTTTTACGTTTCTTAGTTAGATTCGCACATTTAGAGTAGCATAAAATATCGAGGTATACACTAAGAACTGAGTATTAATACAGCTCACCACCCATTTAATCAAAACCTCACTAAAGCCAAACCTTTTGGGTACCTTTAAGAGAAAGCTTTTGTTCACTTCATCATATGCCTTTCTAATGTCTAGCTTTACCAACATTTTTTATGTTCTAGCTAACCATATGGAGTGTATTACTTCATGTGCGATAATAATTCCTTCATAAATGGATTAATTTCAAGAGAAACCACTTTGCTCTGGGGAAATCACCACATCTAGAATTCCTTTCAACCTATTTTCCATCACTTTCGAGATTATCTTATACACTATCTTACATAAAGCAATGGGTCTGAAATCATTGAAAGATAGCACTTCTTCTTTCTTAGGGACTAGAGCAATAAAAGTATTGTTGAAATATTTCAATAAAAAACCCTCCATCCTGGACTCCTCCACCACTTCCCATAGCTCTTGATCCAGTACATCCCACATATTCTAGAAGAAAAGTGTCGGAAATCCATCCGAACTGGGAGCTTTATCTCCACCAATGCTGAAGAGAGCAGTTCTTACTTCTTCTAAAGTCACTACCTTTGTGAGTGTTGCATTATGAGCATCATAAACACATCTCAAAATTACCTCCAACACTTCATTCTCTTGTGAGAGATCAACCTGACTGTTGCTAAAGGCTTTGGTAAAAAAGTGCACCGCTTCCTTACACATAGCATCCTTTTCAGTGAGTGTAATCCCATTTTTATCCTGTATAGAAAAAAATTTATTGTAGGATCTCTTGACCTTTACTGCATTGTGAAAAAAATTAGTGTTTCGATCCCCCTCCTTAAGCCAAGTCTCCCTTGATTTTTACCTCCAAAAAATTTCCTCCTGTGCCAAAACCTCTGCATACTATTTTTTCAATATTTTTTCTATCTGGAAACCTTCCTCACTCAACCCTCCTTCGATGAACTTTGAGTGTAGCTTCCCCAATTCTTGTTCTAAATTAAGTTTTTCCGAGAAGATATTCTTGAACACTTCCTTGTTCCATTTCTTCACTTGTTCCTTAAAAAATTGCGGCTTTTTGAAAAAGACAAAAGATTTGTTTCCCCTCCTTGTTGGCGCATTTGACCACCATCTTGTTGCAAGCTCTAGAAACCCATCTTCCCGAAACCACATTTTTTCAAATTTGAAAGGGCAACTGTCAGGCGCTTCTTCCTCTTGAATTCTCACAATGATCGGATATTGGTTCGAGCCTGTAATTGGGAGGATATCAGCTTGGAAAGTCCATTGGAAATTATCCCAATTCCCAATAATAAAGAATCTGTCTAGCTTCTCTGCTATATTTAGAAAACAAGATCTTCTATTTGTCCATGGAAAGTCCCCATTTTTTGACTAAATCTCAAAAAGGCCATTATTGACCTTATAAAATCACTGAAATCTCTCTACTTTTGATTCAACCAACCAAGACCCCCCTCTTGTCTAACGGTCTTAGAATAGCATTAAAGTCCCCACCCAAGAGGAAAAAATTGTCATTATTAGCTGCCATCACCTTCGAGACCTCACCCCATACCCTTCTCATTTATAAAGCATTATTTGGTCCATAAACATTTAGCAAAAAGAAACTTGAAAGCAACTACTTAGAGATAATATTCACCCATTGCCATTCTGATCAGAGAGCCTGGACCTCCATTACTGCTTCTTTATAAAGAGTCCCAAAACCTCCCAAGGCACCTGTAGCTTCCACTATAAAACACTTCCAAAGGATGAAATACTTTCTAAATGCTTCAGCTTCAGTCCCACTTAGTTTTAGTTCTTGTAACAAAACTATATCTGGTCGTGTTTGATAAAGACATCCTTTGATAAAACGTATCTTATCAGGGGAATTGCAACCCCTGACATTCCACAAAAGGACCTTCATTGCTCCCGAGAAAAGGCATAGCCTTTTCCCAATCTCAATTTTTTTTGGCCTGCTACACTTCCAACAATTTCCAACTTTACCCTTATTGGTTTAGGACCTTGTTTCTTCTTTTCTCCCACCTTAACCTTGTTATGTTTCGCCAATGTTTGCGCCAGAGTTCTTTTTTCTTTTATCCCCACTTCAGATCTTAAGCCCAAGTCATCACCATCTCCGTCCTCCTCCTCTGATGGGGGCTCCAAATCCAGGTCTTCAAAAGGGTTGCCCTCTTCTCTTTCTTCCTCAAAAGAACTTTCTAGGTTTCTGATAGGAGAAATATGTATGTCCTTAAAGAAAGGTTCCTCTATTTCAAAGTTATCATCTACAAGATGATTCTCCGCTCGAGGTGAGCTTTTCTGAGATTTCCTTCTTTCCACCTCCTCCTCACTTGGTTTTTCCCCTCTCTGATTATTCATGGTGTCTCTAGTCGCAATGAAAAATTTTGTTATGCTATTTGAGGGACTTACAACTGATGAGATAAATTGAACCTTAGATTTTCCAAAGGTGAAAATGTTGGTGAAACTCAATCTTCCTTTCTTGATTTACAATCTAGATCAACGTTTCTTACTTCCTTGGAGATTTCTACCTTGGGTCCATCCACCTACTTCACCGATTTATTGACTGTTAATGCAACAAAAGCTTCCATCTTGTTGATTTTTAACCCTAAGGGTGCTTCCTTGTTTGCAACTTCATGTAACCCTTCAACCTCCATAGCCCTCGACCCCACCAGATCTTCTTCTGTAACCCTTTCCTCTTTAGCAAGACTTTCCACTTTCTAAGAATATTTCCATAGACCTACGGCCATTTCGTAGTTACTCAACCCCCAATCTTCCACTTCACACCTATCCCACTTCCTCCACATTACTTCCATAAAGCTATTATCCTCTACTTTAAAATTATTTTCCTTGAGCAATAGTAAATCTGTTAGAGCATTTTTCTCCAAACCTTTTCCTTTCTCTGATTGTCTACATTCCCCAACAGGGTGCCCTACCCCTTTGTAAGCAAAACACATCTCAACCTTTTCTTCAACTTCTATCAATTGCTTCCTGATTCCCTCCCTTGTTTTTAGCTCTATCATTGTTGGGACATGGTGTATTGACTGCCAGAGAATACAGATACAAGCATACATGTTGTAGTCTTTATTAGCTATGGCTTCGTCTGCTTTGAGAAGGTGTCGATTTTGTTTCCAATCAATTTTAGGGTTTCTATATCCCAATATTCATGGGTAGGTTATACAACCAGATCCAAATTGGTACCTCTGAAATAGTTTTTGTTTTAGGATTGAAGTTCGGGGACCAGTCTTTCAAGTAAAACCCTTTTCCCCCCATTAAAAAAGGCCCACTATTCATAATCCATTCATTATATGTAGATCTCGGGCAGATAACCAAATAGAACCCATTTGGTAGTGTTTTCAGGATTGTTGCTTCCCCCCCAGTGTTCATTGCACCATTTTCTAACCCTATTGAATGCCGCCCACTAGCCACTCCATTTCATAAAGAAAGATTTCTCCTTAAGAAGACTCATAGACTCGTTCCAATATTTTCCATCTACTGCTAAAGAAACAACAGTGGTATGTTCAAACATAGGGTTTACCTGATTCGTTGGCTCCTGAGTGTCCTGCTGCTTTTGCCTCTAGAACTTTTTTTCCACTTTCTCAAAATTGATTGGCTCTATTAGACGCATGTTTGTGAACCCCCATTTGTTTCTTGGAAAAAACTACGGCTCCATCCCACTATTTTGTTTGTTGTAGGAACCCTTGCCATTATTTGCCAGAGCCTTCCATACTTGTTGTGGAGCAACCCATGGAGGATTCAGTGGATGCCTTGTATGTCGTCAGTTGTGAGGCCACCTGGTTTGAGGTCTACCGTGCCCATGAAACTCCTGTGTCCTGCAATCACCTCGGTCCTTCCCCCTCTCCGCCATTTTTTGCTTAATTTTTTAAATATAATCAAGTCTTGATGGTAATCTATTTTGAAAAAACTTCTCCAACATTTTGTTATTTCTAGTGCTTTTTTAAAAAATGAAATCTTAAGTAAAGATTAAGTTTTCATTCCATTCTTATCATGAAGGAACCTATAAAAAAATATTGCACCTTTGTTCCTAAAAGAATTTGGTAGGCTTGTGAAGCTATCAAGCCATGGAATGATTTTATGAATAAGTTTTATATAAACCAAAATCCTCTTTTATGGTCTCCTCTTATCACTTGCTAGGGTTAATCCCTTGTCAAAATTTTATGAGCTTATACTTAAAAATTTATAAGAATAAAATTGATAATCTTTTATAAATTTTCAAACCATAAGCTTACAAAAATTTGACAAAAATATTAAAATATTAAAAATCTACTTTAGATTGATAATTTTTATCAATCATTTTTAATATATACTTTATATTGATCATTTCATTTGGCAATTAACATTTTCAACAATAAGTTGTAATAAATTTAAATTTTACTTCTAGTAACTTAGAATTACTTAACCATAAATACTCTATACATTTTGCATACTACAAAAAAATATAAGATATATAAATTTTACCATTATAAAATGTATGGGCTTGATTCATATATTTAATGGTCTTGATCATCAAAATAGATATTATTTAAATATGCTTAATATTTTTTCAAAAATAATAATTAATTAAATTTATAATAACCACATAAATTTTATTAAAATGTTTGACATAAATATTAAAAATATTAAATAGACATGTCTAAAATATTTAAAATACCTACCTCTATTTTTATTCATATGTTTTACTTTTATATACTTTTAATTTATAACAAAAATAAATTTTGAAAATAAATGATAGAAACATCACCCGTTAATGGGTCTTCAAGGGCTCATCACTCTGCCCCCGCAAGGGCTTCAATTCAGTGGTGTAAACCTGAAATGGGGTGGATAAAAATCAATTTTGATGGGGCGTCAAAGGGTAATCCGGGACCTTCGAGGGCCGGTGCATTGCTTGAGATGATATCGGTAATATTTTAGCAATTGAGACTAAGAAGTTGGTGGAAGGTACAAATAACGAGGCTGAGGTGCAAGTTGCACTCCTAGCAGTGGATTTGGAAAACAAGCTACATGTAGAAAGATTACATCTGGAAGGGGACTCACAGGTGATTGTCAATGCGATTTCCAATGGCAAAGTGCAAGTCTAGAAACTTGACAAAATAGTCAACATAATCCAAACTAAGCTCAACAACTTCTGAAATTTTAAAATTTCTCACATTTACCGTGAAGGCAACACTTTAGTAGATTAACTATCTAAAATGGCGGTGAAAGTGATCAAGCAGTTTGGTTCAAACATAACGGAGGTTTGGCAGTAGGGGTAAAAGGTGGCGGCCGATGTCAGCCTTGTTAATGAAGCGACCGATTGGCATGGAGTGGCATTATTGTTAGGAAAAGGTATATTGTACACCTTGCATAATATATTTAATGTAATTATTATTGGGGCCACTTTATGTTGCATGTAACATTGGGACATAAGTTAAGTTGCTAAAATGTAATTATTTAGTATTGGGGATAATAAATAAATAAAGTACCCAATATTAAATAAGGAGACATGGTTTTGTAATCTCATGGTTTGTCACATGGTTTTGTGTAATACCACTTAGTGGTTTTATGGGAGCTTGCTTCTATAAAAGCAACCACAAAGGTAGTTATTGTGAGATGCAATTTTGCATGTTAGCTCTAGTTAGCATTTGTGAGGGTTTGAAGCATGGCACAGGATGTGTGGTTGCATGCTTGTTCACGTGGATTGCTTGGAGAGGGCTTGTTTCTTCAATGGTGTTCATGGAGACTCAAAAGATGTATTATAATATTTATTATTGAATAATACATGAGAGATGGATGCTTTTGGAGGCTGGTTTTTTTCCCTCTTGAGGGTTTTCCCAGGGCATATCTTGTGTCATAATTTCATGGGTATGTTGTCAATTCTCTTGCATGTGGATTTTGAATACTAGTTGCATAGATTTCTCTTTTGGGTTATGTGGAAATTGTCTTTCAATGGCTGCAAGTTTCCAACAAGTGGTATCAAAGCTTTGGTTGTGGTTGTATAACTTTTGGTTGAGAATTTTTTTGTTTAAGTTTGAATCTATGCATTGCATGTGAGAATCAAAGACATGGAAAGATATGAGGGCTTTGTAGGTTGTTTGTTGCAAATCTGAGGGTTTTGGGTTTGTTGTTTTAATGGGTTGTTTGTGGATTTGGGGTGTGAAAATTTTTGGGTGAAATGGGTTTCTTGGTTTTGTATTCAAGTGGGGGTTTTGTAGGGGAAAATTTACAGATGATCTCCTGGCCCAAAACAGACCTCACGCTTGATCCAGTTGGCCGAGAGACAAATTTTGATATCTAATTTGCCTCGCTTATTATTGAAAAAACAATTTTTTTTTTGTAAAAGCCCAATTTTGCAGTCAGATGGATTTTTTTTTTGTTGGATTTTTTTAAATAAAAAATAAAATCTATCATTGAAAATTTTTCCATGCACAAAAACCAAGTGGGGGGGTCCGCAGACCCTAGCTCACGGCCGACCCTACTATCAGGCGGTACTAACAATACCACCGACATGGATGACACCCTGCCGACGGCTGTCAATCGTTATCTAATCGACAGAGGCTGGTAGGATCCATTGTAGCCCATGCAGGCTTAAAACACAACTGTCGCCCAAAAATTTATTCAATAAATTTTTATTATTAAAAATATTTTCCATTGTTTCATAATTCCACCGGTGAAAATTCAAAGGGGCCTAAATTTTTTTTTATTAAATGGAAATTAAATTATATTTAATATGCATTTCGGGTCCACCACTAGGTGGGCGGCGCTGCCCAGGTGGGGCCGCCATTTAGCCACCAGGGGTGGCTAAAACAAAATTTGCCTCAAGTGCAAACTATAGTTTTACTTCTAAGGGGCATAACTTTTGCCCAATATGTCATATTTTTTAATTCCTGTACTTGTTGGAAAGATGACTCAATTCTCTACGATTGGTGACAGTGATTTTCTAATATTTTATAGTTTTGACAGTGTTTTTCCTACTAGAAGTCAGGTGTTTTTTTAGCTTCGGGAGGGCATATCAGATGCATACGGAGTCAGATTTTGGACTTCGAATAGTCAACAGAAAGATTGTTTAGAGCACTACATAGTGGATTAGGTTTGGAGTCATTTTGACATGGTTTATTTGATGTTTTATTTATCTAAGTCGTTTATGGGTTACTTTGACTATGGTGATACTATGAGTTTTTGGATGATAGGATCTTGGAGATTTGATGTTGGATTCATTGTATGCTTAGATTATTCTCTCATTTGACATGGTCATCAGTATATGGTTGAATTTGTATGTTGCATTGTTGTATCTACAAGGTGTGCAATGTTGTAGGCTGTCTATACTTACATGTTGCATTTATGACTTGGACATGGGTTTTCTTTTCCCATTTATATTTCAGTGTTGATGCATGTTCAGTTTTGGTGGCTTGGTTTAGTCACTTGGTTTGCTAGTTTTGAGGTTATATTGAGGAGGTGAGATGGCATTACCAGGTAAAGTCATGATATGAGACCTATGCAGTTGATTATGTTATGCAGATATGTGGAAACGGTTGTGTTGAGTTGTTGGTACATTTGGTGGTGTGTTGGTGGTGTGTTTGGTTCCTTAACTATGGTACTTGAATATGGACATGTTTGGAAAATAATTTCAGAGGTTGATTTGGCGTTTGAGTCATTTGGTCTATATGGTTATTCTCTTAGATATCTCAGTTTGTAGTTTATTGATGTGATGATGAGTTTGCATGTTTCGGTGATTGGATCTACAAGTCATGCAGGTTTGGATTAGCTACCCATTTACTTGCAGTGGGATGACTTGGTTGTGGATTATTTTTATTCACCAGGTATGATTCATTGTTGTTGCAGACTTTGACAATTGGCCTTTTTTTTGGGTCATTTGTATATTGGTATGTGTGCTTAGAGATGAGAGGATGGATGTTTCTTATAGTACCTAGACAGTTGTTTTTGGGACTTGTAGCATGTGGTTTATCATGATGTCATGGATAGCTTGATTACACTTTTTAGTGGGAGCTTTTGATAGTGATGGATTGGCGGTGATGGATATGTTTATGATGGTTTGGTGGTTGAAGGTATCTTCTTGGCTTGGAGATTTTGGTTCTACTTGTTATGTTACTGACAACTCATTTGTGAGTGTAGATCTAGATGATCTTCATGGAGAGGATGGTTGTCACGATGTTTTGTGTGACTTGGTATCATAGTTCAATGGGAGTTGTTGGTAGTGATGTGAATTCACCATTTGATGGTGGATGGTCTTCTGCAGTGATTGTTGGTTTCATGGATGGACTCTTAGTTTCTACTTTTATGCAGTGATGGTTCATTGGCATCTTTGGTTTCATTGAAAGGGGATGGTTTTATTCATATTGATTACATATATTGATTCTTGGTTTAGGGTGTTATTGTATTATGTCATGATTTACTCTTGATATGCATTTAGAGTTCGACATGGTATTTTTTCTCTTGATACTAGGATTTATATATGTTATGGTGCATGTGATATCCTATAAGGAGATGGTTAGATCATGATGTCATGGTTATGTTCTTGATTTAGTTGTTAGGACTTTGACTATTAATCTTGGTGGTTCTCTTGGTATTGGATACATTGATCATTTTCTTGATTACTTCATGATGGTGCTATGTTGCATTCAGAGTTTGGCATGGATTGAGTGGTTACAAGTACTCATGGATACTTGGAGACATAGGTGAGGCTTGAATTCTCTTGTGATTAGAGACATGTGTTGAGATGATTACTCTTGATGAGATTTCAGCAGGAAGTCTGAGGAGCCTACACCTTGGTTGGACACGAGTTCAACATGAACCTATGAGGAGAATATTCTTGGATGATTCATGATGACTTGGATGTCTTGGAGGAGCATTCTCATTCCCACTCTTGGTCTACTCGTAGTTTCACTTGAGAGGTATTTCCCATTGTTACTTTCAGGTCCTTTATGTTTTATGCTTTATCTTCTCATGCATAAGGATCTTGAGCTATGGATATATGGTTATGGAGGGTTCATTTGAGGAGTGTTGGCATGTTTATCTCCTTATGCATTGTGATTACATTCATTGATGTTGAGTTTAGGAGATGTATTGGGCTTATTTCCTTCATTGGGAATGGATTTACTTTGAACTTCTTTGGTTATGAGAGACTTACATCCATGTTGATTACATGATACATATGTTATGTTTGATCTTGGTGGTTGAATGGTTGGGTGTTGTCATGGCTTTTCTTTTTGGGTGTTGTGGAGAAGATCATACTTGACACAGTTGGTATTTAGAGGTGTATGTAGGATATTTTTCTTACAGGTTATTGATATACATGTTTGCATATCATTGTGGAGGATTCCTTGGTTCTACATGATGTATTTTACACTTTCTATATGATGCTATTGGTAGACTTGGTATGCCTTGATCTTTTTTATATTTGCATTACCCATGTAGTGGGAGCTCTTGGATGTGTATGTCATTCTTTGACAAGTTTTGTACATGGAGTTTATGATTGCAGTTTATGGGTGTATATGTTTATGGCATGAGTTTACAATTTTTTGTATACCTTGGAGGTATGGATAGTTAGATGTATTGGCACTTGATGTGGGTGTTATTTCATCTTTGGGTTTGTGTATCTTGATAGCTACTGGTGCATATTGATACCTTTGGATTGAGTGTTTGTGCTTGTGATATCAATTGAGCAAGACATATGCTTCGTTGTGATAGATTGTGTGGCTTCTCTATTGGATGGCTTCTTATCTTTGTGGATTGGCATGATGGAGAACAAGAGCATTCATGCTTGGGATGGTGGTCACTTTGATTCTTGTTGCAGGTATCTTGATGGAGCACATGGAGCACTTTTATTCCATGATGGTATATGTGGCTATATGTATTGTTCATTTGATTCATGTTTTGAGGTTACTTGTTCCCCTTATGCAATGTATACAACAAGTGGGAGAATGTTAGGAAAAGGTGTGTTTTACACCTTGCATAATATATTTAATGTAATTATTCTTGGGGCCACTTTATGTTGCATGTAGCATTGGGACATAAGTTAAGTTGCTAAAATGTAATTATTTAATATTGGGGAAAATAAATAAAGAAAGTACCCAATATTAAATAAGGGGACATGGTTTTGTAATCTCATGGTTTTAGTCACATGGTTTTGTGTAATACCACTTAGTGGTTTTGTGGGAGCTTGCTTCTATAAAAGCAACCACAAAGGTAGTTATTGTGAGATACAATTTTGCATGTTAGCTCTGGTTAGCATTTGTGATGGTTTGAAGCATGACACATAATGTGTGGTTGCATACTTGTTCACATGGATTGCTTGGAGAGGGCTTGTTTCTTCAATGGTGTTCATGGAGACTTAGAAGATGTATTATAATATTTATTGCTGAATAATACATGAGAGATGGATGCTTTTGGAGGCTAGGTTTTTTCCCTCTTGAGGGTTTTCCCAGGGTATATCTTGTGTCATAATTTCATGGGTATGTTGTCTATTCTCTTGCATGTGGATTTTGAATACTAGTTGCATATATTTCTCTTTTGGGTTATGTGGAAATTTTCTTTCAATGGCTGCAAGTTTCCAACAATTATTACACTTTGCTTTGGTATAGGGGCTTTGAATGCTAGGAGTGATCGATGCATATTTACTCTTTCTCATTTTTGATGTGTTCATTCCTTTTGTTTCTGCAGACTTTTGCTGGTGCATGCCAAAGGTTGGTGTCTGCAGGAAAATGGAAGCTAATCTCTCTCTCAAGGCCTCAAAGCAATAAATGGTGCTTTGGGGACCTATCTCAGATGAAAGATTGAAGAATGTGTTTGCCACAGGAGACCCTTTCTTCCTCAGTTTGGTCTGGGCTCTCTTGGGAATTGATTTTTTGGTCTCCAAATTTTGTTACCGCACAAATACATATATTTCTTCTCTACTTTGTGCATGGGGCCTCTATTTCAGCTCACAGGAGGAGGTTTGAAGGGTGATGGAAAGATGTATCAAGCCAAAATGGTGAGTTAGTTTGGAGGAGATCACGACTTGTGCAACATTGGGGCGAGGTTTCGTTTTCACTCATGGTGACTAGTTTGGCTTCCCGGGTGTGCCTCACCAATGGCACCCCTTTCTTCTGCACACGACTCTTGGAAATATCCTGGAAAGGAAGGCAGAGGCCCAAAAATATTGGGCTTTTATTTTGGATTATGTGCATGATTGGTAATTGGTGATTGCAATTCAGATTCCCAGAGAACAAATGAATCTAGACCTCTTTCACTTCAAGTTGGTTGGTGCGTGGATGGACATGGAGGTGTAGAGGAGGGCTATTGGTCACAGTGGGTTGTGTGGGAGGGGTCATGGTGTGGCATGAGGCAATGGCAGGGCTCGTGGTCGCAAGGTATGAAGTGGGGTAGTTCAATGCTCTTTGTTTTTTTCTATTTGCTTCTTTGCCTGGTTTAGTTATTGGTTTGTCTGCGGACATGGAAATTCTATCAAATTTGTAAATTTTTCTTTGTGGGTGTATCAGGTAGTGTAGCTTGTGAATTTTGTTTTGGATAGTGTGTTTCTGCACTCAGCTGGTGCTTGTAAATCTCTAGGCTGGGGTTGTATTTTTGTTGTGTTATAGTTGGAATATGGTTGGGTTTGTTTTCAACCATTTAAGAACAAACATTTCTCAATTTTGTATTTTCACATTATAGTATAATAACAAAACATATATTTTACCGACCAAAAAATAAATTTGAAAATAAATAATAAAATTTTATTTCAAAAAATAAAAATAAATAATAATTATTCAAATTAATACTATAAAATATATAATATTTTAAATTTTAACTTATTAAATTATACATATATTTTTTAAAATAATGAAATGTTTAAGAAAATATATAATAACTTTATGAATGTTTTAACATGGTGAATTGGATAAGCCTCACGACGAGAGCAAAACAAGGGCCGACAAATGATCGACAAATCTTGGTAGATAAACAAGACAAAGGTTAGCGAATGCGACCATCAAATGCACATGGTGCATCCTGATGGTTGCATAGATAGTGCCATAGGTTCTTGCTAAAGCTTTTCCGCAATGAATTGATTGAGAGTTTCCAATGGTTGCTTGACTTTGAGGATGACAAATATTTTAACTGGTGAAAGGCGAAGGTTTTTGGCTTTTTGTTTTATTACATAAGAATTAATGGCGACAAAGGCTCAGTAGTTTCTAGGGTTTACTACTTATGTACAAATTCATGTATATTTTCTAGGTATAACTGACTTGACAATGCATCTTTTTAATATCTTACTATATACTCTTAAAATTCCAAACTCGCCATAGCTTTTGGTTTGCACATATTATATTTAAAGGGTTAACGACAATAATTCCACTCTTATCTATTTTGCATAATATGATAAAAATGCTTTAGTATTTTGTGTTTCCTAAAAATGGTCATCTTGCATTTTTAATATTGCTCCTTATGATTGGCTTTCCATTCTTGGCTAGTCTGCAACTATAAATTTGCTTCAGAATTTGACCACATTTATGTTTATGTATATGTTACTAATGTTCCAATTTCACAAGTAATTTTTTTTCCTCGTAATATGCTTAAAGGGTTTCAAAATTCCATCTCCATTCTTATAGCAAACAATGTATCATGACTTTCCTATGTTTTAGGCATTGTGCATGATATTTCATTCTTACAAGGAATTTTGGACCCATAACAGATTATGAATATGTTGTCATTTGCTTTCATCCATCTTTATGGTCCTTACTATTCAATGTATTTAATTTTTTGTAGCTGGTAAATTTATCATTTTCTCGAAATATGGATGACATTAAAACCATTTTGTTTGTTATCATAACATTGGTTTATAGTGTTTGGTTAGACTTTCCATTTTGATATATTACAGCCGGCTAAAACATTTTGTTCTGGAATGTTTCTAGATTTCTAGGGTCAAGTTTCAAGACAATTATGTGTTTCCTAAAAATGGCTATCTTGTGTTTTTAATATTGCTTTGTAATATGCTTAAAGGTTTTAAAATGTCATCTTTATTCTTATCAGCAAACGATGTATCATGACTTTCCACTATTTAAGACAATGCACATGATATTATGTTCTTAGAATTTTGAACCCATATTAGATTGTGAATATGTCACATCCTTTTCTTTCATCAATCTTAATGGCCCTTGCTATTTAATGTCTTTAATTTATTTTAATTGATTTTCTCTTAAAAATTGTGCGAGTTCGAAATATGGGTGACATTAAAAACCTTTTGTTTGTTATCACAACATTGATTTATAGTGTCTGGTTGTCATTTCCATTCTGAAATTTAATAGTAGGCAAAAAAATATTTGCTTTCTCTAGTTCCCATATTGGCGTCCCTAATTCTTTTGAGGAAAATCTAAAAAGTTCTTCATTTTACTTATTGTGTCCTTGAATCCCAATTTTAGGCCGTTGCATATTTCTCGTTCAAATGCCTTTTCTTAATGTTTCTAGTTTTGCAAGTTTATTCAATGATTTCAAGGCTTATAGATTTACTTGAGAGTCATATTAATCTAGATTGCTCTGTATCTGTGATAAAGCCAACCTAAGGAGCCCACTACTTTAAGGTCCCAAGAAAAGTGAAATTCCACTATTGTTGTGGTTTTAAGCCTAGACATTCTATCAATTATAGTGAGGCTTAAATAATTTTACCCATAAGATTTAAAACCTCAGCTTGGAGTTTTGATGCTTGAAGTCTTTATTACAAAGCCTTCTGATATAAGCTAGGTATGTTGCACAATAACACATTGTTGAACTATGTGTTTTTTTAAGGGGATTTTTTTTAGGGAGTTTAATCACAAAAATTAGGATGAGTCCTGGAATGATTCTAGATTCAGGGCCAGGGCCAGGTTTTGGGACATCTATCCACCAAGTTTCTTATCAAGATATTTATTACAGATTGACCTAAAAGCTTCTTGAAACCTTAGCTTGGGGGATGACTATATTTACCTTTTTCCTGTTGATGTATTCTATACAAGAGGTTTGTGCCTTTAGTATCTATTCTTTTAGTTTTTATGTTTTCTTATGAGGAGCTTATTCTAGTGGGTTCCTTTCCTTTCATGATATTTTGTCAATCCTTTAATAACAACTCTCCCAGTCATGTCTAGTTCTTGGGGTCTTTTTCAATGATAATTTCCTTATCTTGACTCACCCCATAGTTTTCCAAAATATTTTCTGGCCCATTTGCCTCTTTGTAGACATGGGTTAAAGGGAAATCTTCCAGTTTTTCCAAATATTTCTATATCTTCTAAACCCACCTTTTAACTTTCTAGTTGGGTGTGTCTTTCTTACATATTTCTTGTATACATGATAATGAATCCCCTTCCACTTCTATTATTTTTATATTTTTCTCTTTACACAACCATAATCCCAGAGCTAATGCCTCTAATTTTGCCTCATTATTTGTGGCATGA
>VDFB02196044.1:0-25318 GCA_007258455.2 Sequoia sempervirens | reverse complement strand
TTCCTCTTCTTTAGGTTTCTCTATATTTCCCCTCATGACACCTTGTCTCTTTAATTTTCTTGAACATCTAGGTGTAGGTGTCTCCTTTTTAACATTATTCTTCTCCTTTTTAACACCCTTCGTCTTCTTTTGAACATCCTTCTTCTTCTGTTGAACATACTCCTTTTCTATTTTAGAAGGTGTGGAGTTGTGGATGCATTGCCTCTTTTGCTCTTGGGTCTTTGTGATTTTGAAGAAGATGGAATTTCTTCTATTACAAGTGACCTAGACTCCAACTCATTATGTTCCTCATTCTCACCTTGGCTATGGATAGGTGAAGCCCTAGGTGAGACATGAGGAATTTCTCTTACGGGTTTATCATGTGGCTCTACAGTCTCAAGTACCATAGGTGCATCTAGTAAACTATTAATATCTTTACATTCCTTAAAATCTTCCCAATTTACTTGTGGGTACTGAATCCTCAAACTTATTTTTACCAGTAAAGAAATCAAATAGTGGTGTGATAGGGAAGTGTCACTTTGACTTATTTTCTCTACTCAATGTGTTTAATTCAGTCTTGAAAAATCAGCTCAATTCACTTCACCACCTTCAAAACCCTTCTCCTTCCTGTTGTTTCCTCATATACTTTTACTGCCATACCATAACTACAACTCCCCTTCTTAGTGTCTACTTAATTTGAGCTCACAAATATTTTCTAGCTGATTCAACTTTGGTTTGGACTTAGCTCAAGTTCTTAGGACTAGAAATTTGGCAATTGGAAATATTAGTAAAAAGTAGGTATAATTTTAGGAGGGTTTTGCATGTTGCATCTATCTATTGCATTTGATTTGGGTGGAAGATTTCAAAAAAAAATTAGTTGAGTTGTACCCTCCCCCAACTTAATGGTTGAAGTGACTTCACTTCACATTGTAATTAGGAGGTGGTAAAATTAGAAACAATGTAAATTAATGGTATGAATAGTTCACATGTATGAATTAATCTGAAAGACATAATGAAAGCTTAAAGAAATCTATGGTAATTATGATAGCTTACCTTGCATACCAACCGAAAAAGATACCTAATCGCCGCACGTGTAAACTAAAAAACATGTATCTAAATTTTGATTCAATGTGACTAGAAATAACTACAAGTGAATGAATTGTGAGGTGGTAAATAAAAATTGATGGGATGGATTAGACAGATAGTAGTTGGTGATGTGACAACTCAAACATTTGAAATTTGAATTGGCAGTTGGAAATTATAGAATCGTGTTGTGGGTACGTATTGTGAAGAGATGGATATTACATGTGATTATTTTGAGGTGAATGTGCATGAAATTATAGTTAATGTGGCACCAAGTGATTTGAATTTTTCCTTTCTTTTGCCAAACGGAGCTATAGGTACCTTCAGAAATAGGAACTATTCTAAATGTTGACAACTATTATGCTATAAGTCCCTACTACATCAAGACCCTTTCTGAATGTGTAAATAAAAATAGGTCCCTCTAGAGAAAATATAAACATCATTACAACTATTTTGTGTGTGCTTGTGAGATAAAGTGAGAAATTAATCTCAAGTGATCTTAGGGATTGAGCTATGTAGCTCAATCATTGGGTCACTTGAAGTCCCGTGTATATCATGTGTTGTTGAAATATCACTTTATGTGTCTGAACCTATATCTGAATCACTACGAGCACCATATTGTTGAAATAATGAGAAAATAAAATCATCTTTTTGTAATGGCTTCTTATATAGCTTCAATATGTGGCCATTAACCAAAAGAGAAAATCTAACAAAATCAATGGTGTGCAACTTGAATTCTCCATTAGGATAGATGTGACTAATTTCATAGGGTCCCAACCACCTGGATTGGAGTTTCCCTTTGAATTCTTTGTACCTTGAATCATATAACAATGCCAAGTCCCCTACATTAAACTCCTTTATTTTAATATACTGGTAATGCCACTTCATCCTTTGCTATTGTACTACCTCAGTGTGATGGATTGCTTCCATCCTAGTTTCATCCAATGCATTTAAATTATGTAACCTCTCCTTTTGAGTTGTTGTTAGGTCCATTTCCAGTTCCACTATTTTCCTTAATGTATTATATTCAAACTCAATTGGAAGGACTATTGTTTTAACATACAAAAGCTCATAGGGTGTAAAATTAGTTGTTGTTTTCCAGGTTGTTTTGTATGCCCATACTACTTCTGGTAACCTTGCAACCCAATATTTTCTATGTAGTTATACTATCTTGGTGAGAATACTTTCAATTTCTCTATTAGTAACCTCCACCTGACCATTATCCTGGGGGTGGTAAGGTGTTGAATTCTTATGTCTAATTTGGTATTATTCAACAAGTTTGGTGATGAGGTCTCAAGTAAACTATGGACCTTGATCAGTGACTATTTCTCTAGGTACTCCATACCTAGTGAATATATCCTCATACAAGAATTTAGCCACATTTCCATCTTTGGAAAATTGTAAAGCCTTTACTTCTACCCACTTAGTCAAGTAATCAATGCAAACAAGAATGTATTCTTTGTCGTTGGAAGTAGGTAGATTGGTCCAATTAAATCTAGAACCCATTTGTCAAAAGGAGCTAATGTTAACTAAGACTACAATGGAATTTCATCACTTCTTGTTGGTTACCCATTCTTTGGCACCTATCACAGCTTCTTGTGTATTTGATAGAATCCTTATGCAAAGTTAGCCAATAATAACCAATTGTTAGGATTTTAAATGTTGTTCTTTTTCTTGCAAAATGACCTCCACATGGCTCATCATGGAAAGCCTTCATAGTATCAAATATTTCATCTTCCCTTATACACCTTCTCATGATATTGTTAGGGCTAGTGTAAAATAGATAACCTAATATCCAAGAGTATGGAAAAAATTTATGTACTAACTGTCTCTTTTCCCTTGGAGAAATTTGTGTTGGAATCTTCCCTGTTACTAAATAATTGGCAATATTAGCATACCATGGAATATGTACATTTAGAGAAAATAAGCGTTCATCTAGAAATGAATCATCCACCAATCCTTCAACTGATTGTGTTGGTAATATTGATAGAAAATATGCCACTACATTAGCTTTACCAGGTTTTCCCACTATGGTAATGAAAAATTCTTGTAGAAAGAGCAACCATCTGACCAATCTTCCCCCTACTATAGGTTTGTTATAAGATATCTGATAGAAATATGGTTTGTATGGACAAAAAATAAATAACCAATAATGTAATGCCTAAATTTATTGATGACATACACTACTACCAACATCTCCTTCTCTATAATAGTGTAATTCAGCTCTGCTCCTTGAAGATTCTTGCTAATGTAGTATATTGCATATTCTTTGTTACCCTCTTTCTAACCAAAAATTGATCCAATGGAAAAATCTAAAGCATTTGTATGTATATGAAAGGGTAGGGTTCAATTAGGGCCCCTCAAAACATGTGCTTGAGTCAAGGATTTCTTTAGTTCTTTAAATGAGTGTTGGAATTCTAATGTCCACTCAAATTTAATGTCTTTTCTCAACAAAACAAACAATGGTGCAACAATCTTACTAAAGTCTTTAATAAACCTCTTGTAGTAGCCTACATGGCCAAGGAAACTTCTAATATCTCTTTGCTTCTATGGAATAGTAATGTAGAGATAATTTCTATTTTATGTGGATCAACCTAAATCCCTACACTTGATATAAAGTACCCTAAAACAATGCCCCATGTCATCATCATAAATAAATTTTTGTTGCTGAGTGAGGTTGTATTCTGTACATCTTTTCAATACCTTTTCCAGATTGTTGAGGGCTTCCTCATAAGTCTCTCCATATGTGGTGAAATCATCCATATATATCTCCATATAGTCATGAGCATAATCATAAAAGTGGCTAGAGCATTCTATAAACCAAATGGTAGAACAGAGTAGGAATAAGTACCCCAAGGAAATGTGAATGTAGCTTTGTCCTGATCTTCTAGAGCAATTTTTATTTGATTGTAGCTACTGAAACTATCTAGGAATGAAAAATACTTTTTCACAGCCAAGGAATCAAGTACTTGATCTATGAAGGGCAAAGGAAAGTGGTCTTTCATAGTAGCTATATTCAGTTCCCTATAATCTACACAAACTCTCCATTTTCCACCTTTCTTAGGAACAATTACAAAAGGTGAGACCCATTCATTGTCAAATATAGGATAGATAAAACCTGCATCAAGGAGTTTTTGAAGTTAAGTTTTGACTATGTCTCTCAAAGCAGTGTTCATACATCTCTGAGGTTGTCCAATGGGTCTATAACCATCATTGATATAAATCCTATGCATACATAAGTTAGGATCTATGCCTTTCATATCATGGTAACCCATGCATATGTTGCTGAGTGTGCCTGCAGTACTACGTGCAAGAAATTTTGTTGTTCTTCAGTCAAGGAAATATTTATGTTCAACATTTTTCCTGGCATGACTTCTAATTCCTTGGATGATTCTTGCACATATGAGAGGTCAAGGCTTGGAATGATTGGTACACACTATTGTGGCAGTAAGGAATGAAATATCTAAGATCTTTCTTCTAAGGAATTTGTGGGTATAATACTTTGCAAGGGGTCTTTTAGGCATGTGAGATAGTCATGTTGCTATGGTCTTCCGATGTAGTCATTCTAGATTATGTGAGCAATGAGCTCATCTTCATCCTAATCATCCAATAAAGGGCTACGTTCTATGGTCATCAGTGTTTGCGGAGAATAGTTATCTTCCTCATCCAAAGTGGGCCAAATAGTTTTCTCAAGGTCAAAATAGGGTTGGGTTGGAGGATAGAGGACCAATTTATTGGTCATTGTCCCATTAGATATTATCATATTTCCAGATCTACAGCCTATGAATGCATCAACTGCAGTTAACCATGGTTTGTTAAGGATGAGTGGGTATCTTGCAAGATTAACCTTTGGCTGTAAAACTATGAAATTAGTAGGATATTCCCAAGAGTCCAATGCAATAACTAAATATTCAATGATTCCTTCAAGCTTGACTTCTAACCTATCAGCTATTTGTAAAAAAAATTGTGTAGGTCTAGGGTTGGCTAACTGAAGTAACTACATTGTTTCTTTAATCATAACATTGATCACTACCCCCAAGTCTATCAAGGTGTTCTTAGTAAGGGTCCCATTAATCTTAATGTCCACTAATAGAATACCAACATCTATGTAATTAGGGATAGTTATATTCCCTAACATGATATTTGCAAGGTTTCCTAAGACGTGGACTATCTGAGGATCCTTCCTTTTCTTTCCTAGTTTCTTAAGACATGGGTCCTTGATAGTTTTAGTATAAACAGGGATGTCTTTGATAGCTTGGATGAGTGGAATCTTGATGATCGCATATTTTAATTGACCTAAGAGGTCTGTCTCAACCTATGTGTGATGTTTTTGAATGGATAAGCATTCAGGAAAAGGAGGCTTTGGACTTGAGGTAGTTTGGTGTACTTGGTTTGACATAGGTTTCAAAGCTTTTTTTTAAGCTTCAACTACAAGTTCTTCATCCTCTATCTCAATAATTTGGGGGACGAAGGTCTAGTAAGTTGTTTTATTGATCTGAGCTTGACATCACTCACCTCTACCCCATAAGTGGGGTATTTCATAGCTTCATTAGTATAAGCCTGTTGAACAAGCTTGTTGTTAGGGTTAGGTGCAGTTTGGGAAGGTATTTGTGGTGGTTTGGGTAGATGGGATGCAGGATTTGATAGAGGCATAATAGCTTGATATTGTTGTTGAGGTGGAAGCATAATCTATTGATAGTTCATGTTTTGCTACTACCACTATTGAACTTTTTTCCATTGAGGTTGCCACCAGTTCTACTATGTTTTCCATTGGGGATTATATTTGGAACCCTAGAAATTTTTTGTGGCCAAGGATTTGGTTGCTGTTGGTTCCAATTTTGTTGGGGTTGTGGCCATTGTTGAGGATTTCTCCATGTATTTTGGTTTGCTAGCCAAGGCTGAGAATTCCAAGTAGAAAATTTTTAATTTCCAATGGGAAAGGATTAATTGAAGCTAAGAGGGTCTTGTGGCATACCTTGTCTTTGTTGACATGAATTTCTATGATTTATATAAAATATTTGTCCATCCTCTCCTTCAAGTGCCTGAAAATCAAGTTTTTTAACTTTATCTTGTTAGATACTAGCCACCCTTTTGCATTTACAATTTTCTTTCCTTTGCCTACATCTTAGGCAGTATTCAGTAAGCATTTCCTTAGTTTTCTCCTACTTATTTTTGATGTGGAAAGTATCCAACTGAGTTTCCAAGTGGCTGATAATGTCTTCCTTCATGTTGGACAACAGGTTGCTTAATTCTATCTTTGAAACCCCTGTAGATGATTTTCCAATAGTGGATGTCCTATATCCTCTTGGTCTTTTAGTGAAGGCTCTGGAATAATTCCTACAGAACTTACAAATTTCTTGAAATGGTATCTAAGAGATATCTCCTTATACAATGATGTTGAGGGCATCAATATAGTTGTTATTGACTCCCCTTAAAAATACTAAATTGAGGGACTCTCCAAACAGCTTGTTGTATGAGTTTTTCTTCAAAGAAAATTGAAATCTCTCCACATAACTTTCTAGTGGTTCATCCTCCTTCTGTGACATTCTGAAAATGTCATCTTTCCTCCTATCAGGTCCCCTACAATAGTATTGGTACTTCTCCAAGAAAAATGTCTTCATGGTATGCCAATCAAGAACAACATCCCTTCCTAATCCCATGAGCCATCTTAGGGTTGCATCTTTTATAGTGGCGGGGAAGATTTTGAGCCTATGTGAATCAAAAGTATAATCATAACTTCTACACAGGACATAAAATTCAAAAAAAAATGTATCTGGGTCCTCAGTCATTAACCCATAAAAGACTGGTAAGGGTGAAGGATGGATGCTCTTCAACATTGTATCCCTTTCCTGGTTAGTGATTAGGAACTCAAATGTTGCACATTTAGGATCATCATCCACTACATCACCCATGGTGTAGTGTGTTCCCTCTATAATTGTAGTAGATGTTGGAGATTAGGAAATTTATTCTTCAGTATTACCCTCTCTTTGAGTACTAGGTTCACCAATTTCTACTATGGCTTCTTGGCATGTAGAGGGGAGGAATCTACTACCTTTGCATACATGCAATATGGCTTTATATAGCAATAATTTTGCACAATGTTAGTGTATCTTTTAGTGTTGTAAAAGAAGGAAATATAACAATCTTAATGCTGAAAAAAAAATGTAAACTATAAAAGCTTAGAAAATAAGTATATGCAGATAGAACCATCCCCAACCACAGTGCCAAAAATGTAGAGTCTAAACTAATGAATTGTAAACATGGTAGAACCTACATAATTCAGAGGTTTATTTGACTAAACAATCCACTCAACTTTGCTACATTAAAATTTCAACCCAAGGTTTGTAAACTTGTGATGGTGCTACATTGTATGTACCTTTAGAGACTCAAAACTACCTAATCTATCCTATTCAAGATATACTACTTTCTAAAAACTCACAAAATTACAAAATAGTAAAATAAACAAACTAATGTTAATGGCTACAGGTGCCTACAACTTAACTTGTAACTGAATTGTTGCTAATAAAATATTACTGTATCACTCAAAACTGATCAAAACTAACAAATTAGCTAATCTAACCTCTGGAGTACTATAGGTTAACCTTTACATGCATTTTCATGGACATTCATTAGCAATAATCAAAGTATGAGATTCTATTTTAACTTGCATGTAGTTCATGAAGTAATGATAAACAACAAACAAATATTAAACAAAAATAAACAACTAGAAAATGAAGTGACGAACAATTACCTTGAGTGGCCTACTCAAATGGTTGTTCTCACTTAATTGGAACCAAATCAAACTAACAGATTCTACGCATCCATGTGAAATTGACTTCATTCATTGCATATCATGAAATATTACATAAGATCTTCCTCATAGACTGTATTCAATGAAAATCATTCTAAATATCCATCATGTCTTGAAATTGAAAATAACTAATAATGAAAGAATGAAAAACAACTAACTTATCTAAGGACTCAACCATTGGCTATATACAAGCTCAAAGGATTCTTATTCTAAGCAAAAAATAACTACAATAATTAACTTCCACTCCTATATATCAAAGCATATAGTTAATATTGAATTGTTTAAACCATAACTAAAAAGAAAGAAGAATCCTAATAGAACTAAAACTCTGTAAAATGGGATTGCATGTAAAACACACAAAATTTTGTGAAAATCCTATCAGTAAAGGAGTTATTCTTTTCCAATGCTTATTACCTTGTTATAATGATGCGCATTCAATCTCCATCAAGTGTCTTCAAACAATAGTTATTGCATTCATCTTAATCTGGAACTCCCTTGTTTTTTTGTCTGTCTCCCTTTTGTTGTGGGTTACAGATTCCAACTTCTACGTACTACAGTTCCTCCTTGGCTACAAAAAGGTTAATTCACAAAGAATGTGCACAAGAATAACTACAATAAATAAAACATAGAATTCCATCCACACTTCATGCATACTCACATATAAACCATGCATTACCATTATGTCATAACCATATTTCCATCATTATGATTTAGGTCCAAGTCTACATAATAAGTATGAAAAGATAGCATAATATAGGAGTATTGTCTAGAAGGTATATCTAAAAGTGTCTGAAAGTATGCATGAAAGTAACAAAAAATAGGCTAATAAAGAAACCCATCACCCTTTGTCTAAGAGTGGAGGATGTGACATTAAAAAATTGAAGGAATTATTTCTAGGATTTTAAAGGACCACATAAAATATGAGGCACATTTGTTCCAACCATAATCCTTGTCACAAGTGATACTTATGGCAAGACAAGTTGAGAAGTTTTTGGCCAATAGGTGACAAGGGATTGTAAATGTAAGAGAAAGGAGATCTCCTACGCATTCATTACCTCAACCTACAAGGTTTACTTCACAAAAAAATTAGGAGAAGAGATCAAAAGGGTCGTGTTTCAATTGTGACAACAATTACAGTCAAGGACATAAATTCAATGAAAATAAATTGTTCTATATTGAAGGTCTAAGTGAGGAAGAAGAGGAGGAGTCAATATTAAAGGGTGGTAAGGAGCCAAATGGGGAATCACATGATTCATAGCCAATCTTAAATCATTTCTTTTAATGTAATCTCAAGTTTTAGCACCCCACAAAGGTAGTGGGTTTCTTAAAGAAGAAAAATTAGCAATGTTAATTGACTTGGGTAGTACTCATAATTTTATAAACAAAAAGTTGGTTACTCATCTAAATTGTTTTATATATCCAATTCCAAAATTTTAGGTCTTGATTATAGATGGTGGTACTATTATTTATTCTATAAAATTCCACAACATTAAATTATCCATGGGAAATTATCACCTTGATTTCCCAATGTATGTTATCTCCATGGGTGCAACAAATATTATTTTGGGAGTACAATGGCTTACTACGTTGGGAACAATTGATATGAACTTACAAGAATTATTCATGAGATTTCAATTAGAAGGAAAGAAAATAAAGCTAAGAGGGTTCAAAATAAATTCCCCACAAATGGTAAGATCACATCAAATACAAAAGTTGCTTAAAAAGGATCTGATGGATTTTTGGCCCAATTATGTTCATTGGAAACGTATCAACTAATGCTCCCACCCATTCAAATTTATAAGAAATTATTGATCTCCACTCAGCTATTATCAACGATATGCATAATGGACTTCCTCCTAAGATGGATCATGATCATGCCATACAACTAGTTGTAGGGAGCTAGCCACCTAACATCAAGCCTTTACCCATATATACAAAAAGTGAGATTGAAAATATTGTTGAGGAGATGCTAGAGGTAGGAATTATTAGGCATAGCCAAAGTGCTTACTCCTCACCCATGGTGATGGTGCATAAGAAGGATTTACACCATCAAAGTTTCCTATTCCAGTCATTGATGATTTGCTAGATAAATTGAATGGCACTATGTATTTTACAAAGTTATATGTTAGATTAGGTTATCACCAAATTTGAAATAAGGAAGAAGATATTTCAAAGACAACATGTAGGACTCATGAGGGTCATTATGAGCTTTTGGTAGTGCCATTTGGTCTCACCAATGCACCATCTACATTTCAAAATTGATGAAGTCAATCTTTAATAATTTTTTGAGGAATTTTGTACTAATGTTCTTTGATGATGTATTAATTTATAGCAAGAAATGGGAGGATTTTTTTTAACATGTAGATCAAGCATTACAAGTTATCAAATATCATCTACTCTATGCTAAGCCATCCAAGTGTGCTTTTGGTCTCAAAGAGGTGGAGTGCTTGGAACATATAGTCTCACATGAAGGAGTAAATGTGGATACTAAAAAAATTAAGGCTATCATGGAATGACCTATTCCAAAAAGAATTAAGAAATTGAGGGGTTTCTTGGGATTGACTAGATACTATAGAATATTTATGAATAATTATGGTCGTATAGCAACAACCCTCACAAATTTATTAAAGAAGGGTTATTTTCATTGGAATGAGTTTTTTAATGCAACATTTGAAATATTGGAGGCTATGTGTAATAATCCAATTCCTTCTACTCCATCTTTCATTGTATTTTATTGTGGAATGTGATGCTTTAGGAAATGGTAGAAGAGAAATTCTCATGTAGGAGGGTTGACCCATTTCTTTTGAGATTCATCAATTAAAGGGTAAGAATCAACTCAAACCTATTTATGAGAAGGAAATATTAGCTATTTCATCATGTAGTAAAATAATCAAGGAATTATCTAATGGGTAGAAACTTCAAGGTTAAGATAGATCATGATAGCCAAAAATAGTTTTTGGAACAAAGATAATCTTCTGAAGAGCATCAAAAATGGGTCACTAAGATGTAGGCATATGACTTGGAGATTGTATATAAGAAAGGGAAAGAAAATGTTGTGGAAAATACACTATCTAGGAAGGATGAAGGATGAAGATTTATTGTGTGTCATTTAAATATTAAAAAAATATTGGGTAGTAGAAGCTAAAATAGAGTGGTATAATGATGTTGCTACAAGTAATCTCAATCAACAATATCAGAGTGATCCTAATAATTCAGATAAGTTTTTTCGAAAGGGAGATGCTTTGTGGTATAAAAATTTATTATATATCTTTACAATAATTCCTCTCTCAAACAAAATATTCTCGTAGAGCTTCATGAGTCTCTAGTTGGTGGTCATCCAGGATTTTTGAAGACATGTCATTGAGTGAAGAAAGATTTCTTTTGGGAAGGGCTAAAGGGGGGCATTCAAAAATTTGTGGCTGAATGTCTAGTTTGTTAAAGAAATAAAGGGGATAAAATTAATGTCTTTTCTCTTTCAACCCTTAGTTATTCATATCTAACATTGGGAAGAGGTCTCAATGGACTTCATCACAAGGCTTCCAAAATATAATGATAAGAATTTCATCATAGTAGTAGTGGATCACCTCACTAAATATGCACACTTAATTGCGTTTCACATCCTTTTATAGAAAGTACAATAGAAAAAGCATTTTTGGAGAATATTCAAAATCTACATGGTATACCTAAGGTTATTATCAGTGATCATGATCTTATCTTTACTAGTAACTTTTGGAAAAAAATAAATTTTCATATTTGGATACTCAGTTGGCTCATAGTTCTTCATGCCATCCTTAATTTTATTGGAAAACTAAGGTTTTTAATAAGTTTTTGGAAGGTTATCTATTTTTTTTACTTCATATAAACAATCTCAAAGGGTATATTGGCTATCACTAGAAGAATGGTGGTATAACACTTCCTTTCATAGCTCATAAAAAATGTCTCCATTTACAACACTATGTGGATATCATCATCCGTCCATCACATCACCATTGAAAGTGTCACCAATATTTCACACTATGGAGGACCACATGCTTCATCAACAATGAGTGCTTTTTGGTGCAGGATCATCCATGGTTGACAAGCTATCCTCATCAACCAAAAGATTTTTCTTTTGTTTAGTAGATCAATATTTTGAGTGGAATAATGTTTGAAATAATTGAAATAATATCTTTATTATTTCAAAATGAGTTGAAAAGTTTTCATGAGATTTTTGGTGAATTTCATGTCGTTTTGGTGGCATCTCCTAGTGACCCTTCACCAACCCAAACTTGGGCGCTAGTGATGTAGGGGCATCATGAGCCCCATCACAAAATGATGTCATAATTTGAGTTTTGTCTTTTTTTGTAATGTTTGAAGTGAATAAGGTAATTTATGACTATTTGAGATCATTTTGATCTATTTTAGAATGTTATAGGTCCATAGGTCAAAAGTTGTAAATATTTGCAAAAAGATGTAAAAGTTGTCATTGTGAAAATTGTCAAAAGTGCATTAAGGTTACAACTTTGATTAGGAAGCTAGTTGTGAGTGGTTGGTAGTTGGAAAATGCTTGGGAAATAATAAATAAATGTTGGAAACATGAATCCCAAGGTTGGGAAGGATGGGCAAAAGATTGGAATGAAAATTGGAATCAATTTGGAGCAAATTTTATGCGTATTTCTTGTAATAGTCATGTTCTTTCACATGGTACAAATTCCTATTGTACTGTATAGATGAAAGGATGATTGTATGATGTAGAGAGAAATTTTACCTTTCATTTTCTTTTGGTTTAGTTAAATTTTGTTTTAATTTGCAAAAGTTATAAGCATTTTGGTGAAAACCGTTCTGAACCCTGCCTAGGATTCAAACTTGCAAAAAATGTCAACTCAAGTTTCCTCCATGGGAAAATGATACAAATTGGTAGGAAATTATGTATTGGTGTCTTCTATCACCCTACAATATTTGGGCTCATTATTTTAACATGAGAAAAAGATCTCTTCACCAGAAATTTTTGATTTTTTAGGGAAACAGTCCCCAAAAGACCCTAGGTTCATTGTTGTTTTGATTAATCTATACATTGATTGTTAAGGAAAGGGTTAGGAATCATTATGAAATGATTTAGAAGTGTGTACAAGCCTAAGAATCCACAATACAAGTTGTTTCCTTTGTTTGGTTTCATTCTTTTAGAAGTTTGTACAAGCTCGAGAATCCACAGTACCTAGTGTTGTCAAGCCTAGGTGACCAATTAGGCCTAGTCAAAAGGAGGACAATCAAATTTTGAGGTATTCTATATAAAATAACCTTATCTCATTTTGATATATGTTCAATAATGGCCAAATGGGTATCTGAAACAATTTTTCATTTTTGAAGATAATTCTTGGTTGGAAATTTATGTCCAAAATGCCTTTTTGAAAGGCTACAAGGAAGAACAGGGGTTTGTGAAACAAAACCCATCATTTGAAGTTTGAGGGCTTGAAGAGTGAATGTTTGTGAATGATAAGAGATTGATTACCACTGCTTTGCATCAAATTGATATTAGAGCCCAAAGATATAGGCAAGGAAGTTTTGAGAGTTTGTGTATTATCTTTTACAGGTTGAAGAAAGAACATGGATACCAAAAGACTAGACCAAGGGAAAATAAAGGGGCTTAAGGTGAGGTATCACGAAGAAAAGAAGCAACATTGAGAATAAGCAAGGTGAAAAATACTTGCTTGCAAAAGGAGAATGGAAGTGTTGAGAAGATTAGTCCATGAAGACTTGCAGAGTAAGGAGTTACCACACAAGAAGTAACAAGAGAAAAAAAGGGAGAAAAGTGAGATGAAGAAGAAAAATTAGAAGGAAAAAAAATGTTGAGAAAAAGATAATAGACTTGAGACAAGCCTTGAAACAAATGAAAGAAATTCAAGGAAAAATGTAAAAAAGAATGGATCTTGAGATGCAACAGTGTCTTGAGAAGGAAGAACAGGAAAATGGTTGGCATTGGCAAATCAAAAAGAAGGTAAAGTGGCCCATCAAGAAAATAATTTAGAGAAGAAGGAAAGAGAGGACAACAAAACCAGACATTGGAGAGTCTTTGTTGATGATGGAAGAGGAAAAACCATCTAAGGAGGAGGACAAATTTGAAGAAAATGGGTCCCTTGAGACTCAAGATTTATTTCTAACAATATTTGTGAGTATGTGTTTACAGGTGCAGCAAATAAAAATGAAGATGGAAAAGAGCCTAAAGGAGTCAAAGTGTATACAGTGTATGAGGATGGTTATACAAATGTAGCATGCTATGGTGACAGAGATGTTGCAAAAACAACTGAGGTAATGGTTGCATTTTTTGATTTTATGGATGTTGAATATGCTTCCATATTGTATTTCAATGATGAAGATGACAACATAGAAAGTGGTACTGAGGCATATGCACGAGAACTAGAATTTTGGAACTTGGAAGTTGAGAAGATGCTCAATAAGATATGGTGCAAGAAGAAGAAGAAAGATCCAGGAAAAGTTAGGAATGAAGAACATCAATTGAAGGACAAGTTGCAGAAGAATTGGAAGACCAGGAAGAGAAAGAAGACCTACACTCAAGTGAACTTGAGTTCTTTTTTCCCTTGGGTGTATGATGTAGGGGCATCAAGAGCCCCATCACATTGAAATGATGTCATAGTTTGAGTTTTGTATTTTTTTTATAATTTTTAAAGTGAATAAGGTTATTTATGACCATTTGGGATCATTTTGATCTATTTTGGAATGTTATAGGTCAATTGGTCAAAAGTTGTAAACATTTACAAAAAGATGTAAAATTTGTCATTGTGAAAGTTGTCAAAAGTCTATTAAGGTTACAACTTTGATTAGGAAGTTAGTTGTGGGTGGTTTGTAGTTGGAAAATGCTTGGTAAATCATAAATACATGTTGGAAACATGAATCCCAATGTTGTAAATAATGGGAAAAAGATTGGAATGAAAATTGGAATCAATTTGGAGCAAATTTTATGTGTTTTTCCTATAACAGTCCTTTTATTTCACATGGTATGAAATTCCTATTGCACTGTACAAATGAAAGGATGATTGTATTATGTAGAGAGAACTCTTAACTATCATTTTTTTTTGGTTTGGTAAAAAAAAATTATTTGCAAAAGTTATAAGAATTTTGGTGAAAACCATTCTGAACCTTGCTTAAGGTTCAAACATGTAAAAAGCTGCCATAACTTGAGTTTCCTCCATGGAAAAATAATAAAAATTGGTAGGAGATTTTGTCTTGGTGCCTTCTATCACCATACAATATTTGGGATTGTGATTTTCATTTAGGAAAAGATCTTTTCACCATATTTTTCTAATTTTTTAGGGAAACAGTCCCCAAAAGGCCCTAGGTTCATTGTTGTTTTGATTAATTTATACACTGATTTTTAAGGACAAGTTTAGGAATTATTATTACATGCTTTTAGAAGTGTGTAAAATCCTAAGAATCCACAATACAATTTGTTTCATTTGTTTGGTGTCATTCCCTTGCATATACCTAGTGTTGTCAAGCCTAGGTGACTAATTAAGCCTAGTCAAAAGGAGGGCAGTCAAATTTTGAGAAATTCTATACAAAAGAACCCTATCTCATTTTGAAATATGTTCAATAATTTCCAAATGGGTATCTAATTTTTTTTTTCTTTTATAGAGATCAATTCTGGTTAGAAAGTTATGTCCAAAATTCCTTTTTGAAAGGCTACAAGGAAGAACAAGGGTTTATGAAACAAAACCTATCATTTGAAGTTTGAGTGCTTGAAGAGTGATTGTTTTTGAATGATAAGAGATTGATTACCCATGATCTACATCATTTGGAAATGGGAGGCATATGTGGATGTAATAAATCATTTATGAAAAAAATATTTTCTTCAAATTTGGGCACTCAAATTGGGAGTTAAAAATATTTGAATTTGAAGGTATATTGTGGAGATAATGGTATGACAAGAATATCCTATTTTGGGAAAATTTTCATAACATTTTGGAACATAGACTTTTGGCACCTATTTGCTTTCTAACACTTCTAGGGTTTTTCACCTAAAAGGAGAAAGAAGGGCAAAAAATGCTTATGTTCACATTAAAATATTAACATGATATGGATCAGAAAAATGATGCAAAATGCCTAGATTTAGTGTTTGAATGCAAGAAACTAGTAAGATTGATTGACTAATGAATATAAATTAAAGAAAAACAACTTTTTGAAAACACATTGTGTATTGCAAAATCACCTACAAATGAATGGGAAAATGCAATATAAGTGAATCAAACTAAAAGTGTGCACCTAAAGGCTTGAAGGAGACTAGAAATGGATTCTGGAATACTATTGATGTTGATTTTCAAGTCTGGAGGGACTTATTTGCCATTATGGGCGAATCAGTCCCAGTTCTGGTAAACTGAACTGAAACTTGTTTCTATCAAAAGGGTGTCAGAAAATGCAGAAAACATAAAACTGGCCTGGAAATGGGATTCATTCACCATCCATGGAAAATGAATCCACTTTTTAATTTATGAATTTTCAAAGGTGGATTCTGAAGCTTCCAATCTGCACTTTAACTTCCTACAAGTGTCTGCTATTGAAACTCTAATTTACGCATCTGAAAATGAGTTTTTGTTGATATTTTACTTGTTAAATGAGGGGAAGACTTGAAAAAAATTTCAAATTTATCTTCAATAATTTTCAAGCTTCCAAGGGACCTAAATCTGCAAACACACGAGAAGAGAAGAAAAATGTTGAATGTTAGGGCATGGGGGTTTGCCTTGGTCAAACCCTGTTTAGGTAATTAAACCAAAATGATGAAAGAATAGAATGAAACATGCAATACTAGAATAGATTACCTTGCCATGATGATTAATCTTGAAATTTTATAGCAAAACATGAAGGATCTTCCCTTGAATGTCTTAGGAAGCTAACTTGATAACTTGCAATGTGAAAGCCCTAGCTTGTTTGACTTGATGAATGAATGAGGTGAATGAGTTATGAGATTAAGAGATGAATGTGGGGGTCTAAAATGAGGAGAAAAACACATATTTATACACTCTTGTCTCTTAGTAACCCATTAATGCCTCATCACAAGCTGACATCAAGTGATTTTGAATAAAAACCTAAAAAGAAATTTTAAAAAATTTGAATTTGGAGCCAAGGGGGAACCATTCACCACCCATGGCAAATAAGTCCCACTTAGGACCTAAAAATGGGTAAGTTGGGAATTATCTTGTGTTTAATGTTGTTTTTGCTAATATCTCAAAAAATACACTTAATTAAAGCATATGAGGGCATAAAAGGGTTAAATAAAGCATAAGAAAGGGATAAATTGTGAAGTTGTGCTGAGAAAAGTGTGAAATCTTTACAAGACTTTACAACACTTCAAAATAGGACTTGATTAGTGATGAAAAGGTGATTTTGTAATGAATAGAGTCTAGAAGAATGTAGAAATGTCTTACAACACCTTCACAAGGCATCATTAAAATAATTTTATTCAATTTGCAAAGGTCCAAGACCTAGTGTGGATGCATAAAATGCCTCACAACACCTAAATCAAGGCCTCATTAGGTCCAATTAATCTCATGTCAAGCAAAGGGTCCCTTTTTATACCATTAACATAGCTGTAAGAGCACTCTCTTTGTCTTTTAATAAATTTTAAAGCCAATTTAGAGGGAATATGGAGGCTAGGTCGTGCCATTTGGGAGGGAAATGATCCTAAATGAAATGAAATGTCATTTCATACTGTGCAAAAAAAATTTAAGTATTTTCATTTTATTTCAAGATTTTGGGGGGAGGATGAAGAATGGGGGTGGAGGAAAAGGAGACAGTTTTTAGATTTGAAGAGTATTTTTGGTAGAATTTTTGTTACATGTGTGAGAAGGTGAATACAATAGAAAAGAGATCCTTTGAGACCATGTTTGAAGATTGATTTTGAAGCTACAGGATGAGGTTTTTGGTGAGATGAAGATAAGAGAGTTTGAGGAAGGCTTGTGGAAGCCATATGTTGCTATACTACACCATTGTTGCAGGTCTAAGATCAGACCTAAATCATATTGGGATTCTATAATGAGAATCCAATAGGCTTGGCATGTTGTTATGTAATGTCCTAAATTTCAATGATAATTTCTATGATTTTGCTTGCATAAATTGGGTGTTTAGATCAATCCTATTTTATGATGTATAAATAATATTAGTGAAGGTTGATTATTGGTTTTGAATATTATTTTTGAGACTAATTTTCTTAGCTCAAGAGGTTTCAATATTGGTAAAATCAATTTGGAGAATATTTTGTGGTTGTTGCAGAGGGTTTTGAATGAACAAACTAGCGTTCATGTTGCAGATTTTTAAATCTAATTTGTTGCATTTCCAATGCATTTTATTTTTTTGAGATTATTTGTATAAAAAAGGGGGTATGTGTTTTATCCTCTTACTCCATTAGTGGTATCAGATTGGGAGTTCTTGAGAGTGCAGGCAAAAGCGCCAATTGAAGGCAATTTGCACCAGCACCTGAGGGTGGAGAATGTGTGGATTTTGCTTGCAGATGAATGTACAAGTAGTAAGAAGACATTTCCAGAGGATTTTAGGAACTAAGGTTCCCATGATTGTGGATAGAACACCAAAGGAGGAATTTTATGATAATATTGGTGAATATTGGAAGAGGGTTTTGTAAACACATCCCCGAAGGAGGCAATTTACACAAGTAAAACATGAGGGTTTGAATATTTGTGTTGTTAAGGCATTGAGAGGTCTTGAAAATGGAGAAGAGAAGAGATAAAGGTAATTTTTATTATCTTTCTAATGATGTTTTGAATGTAGGAAAGAAAGAGGGTGCAATAAAGTCTCATGCATGTGACATCGAGGAAGAGAAAGATGATTTGCTAAAACGATTGGAATCAATTGAAAGAGAGTAGAATGAGAAAATCTCAGCTAATGCAAAGGTTGCAGCCAAAGGTAAAGAGGTAATTTCAGATTTTAGTACATTTTTTGATGATATTGAGAATGTAAAAGTAGAGTCAAAGGTTGCAGCAATAAATCTTTTGGAAGTAGATGAAAGTGGCAAACAAACAGAGGTGAAAATGAAGTTTTCTTATGGTTGTTTGATTGAAATTATTGAAGATGAAGATTCCTTGATAACAGATTGTGACTATTTGTTACAAAATGTGGATAATGAATCTATGGATTGTGGTACTAACATTGAATTGGGTGTTGAAGATCAAATTGCAACAACAATATGTTTTTTTGAAGGCATAATAGGAGTGACAAACCACATTGCAAACCAGGTAAAGGAGGAGGAAAAAGGTAAAACAACAATAGAGGTAATGAAGTACATTTTTTTTTGTTGAAGGTGGAGGTATATGTTTGATTGTTAATTCTAGTGGAATATATTGGTGGGAGGTTAGATTAAAAGTTTTGAAATACATGAAGGGTAGAGGAGTAAAGATGAAAGGATATAATATTGTGAGGTTGCAGAATTTGGTGAATGGGAAGATACCAGTGGAAAAGGCAGTGAGGTGGATCTAGGAAAAACATAGGTTCTATAAATATTTCTGAGTGCAAGTCATGAAATATTTCTTTTCTACCATGGGTGTCTGATGCAGGAGCATCCATGGTTGACAGGCTATCCTCATCAACCAAAAGAAATATTTTATTTTTTTGTTTAGTAGATCAATATTTTGAGTGGAGTAATTGAAATACTGTCATTATTCTTGCAAAATGAGTTGACAAGTTTTCATGAGCTTTTTGGTGAATTTTATGTCGTTTCGGTGGCATCTCCTAGTGGTCCTTCCTACCCAAACTTGGCAATTGGAAATGGGAGGCATATGTGGATGCAATAAATCATTTATAAAAAAATATTTTCTTCAAATTTGGGCACTCAAATTGGGAGTTAAAAATATTTGAATTTGAAAGGCATATTGTGGAGATAGTGGTATGACAAGAATCTCCTATTTTGGGAAAATTGTCATAACATTGTAAGAGCATTTTCTCTTTGTCTTTTAATGAATTTCAAAGTCAATTTGGAAGGAATATGGAGGCTAGGTCATGCCATTTGGGAGGGAAATGATCCCAAATGAAATGAAATTTCATTTCATGTTGTGCAAAAAATTATTAAGTATTTTTCGTTTCATTTCAAGATTTTGGGGGGCAGGATGAAAAATAGGGGTTGGTGGAAAAGGAGATATTTTTCAGATTAGGTTTTTGTAGCATTTTTTTTGCAGGTGTGAGAAGGTGAAGACAACAGCAAAGAGGTCCTTTGAGACCATGTTTGAATATTGATTTGGTTGAAGATTGATTTTGAAGCTACAGGATGAGATTTTTGGTGAGATGAAGATAAGAGAGTTTGAGGAAGGCTTGTGGAAGCCATATGTTGTTGAACTATACCATTGTTTCAGATCTAAGATCAGACCTAAAAAATATTGGTATTATATAATGAGAAGTCAATAGGCTTGGCTTGTTGTTCTGTAATGTTGTTCTAAATTTCAATGAGAATTTCTATGATTTTGCTTGCACAAATTGGGTGTTTAGATCAATCCTATTTCATGATGTATAAATCATATTGGTGAAGGTTGATGATTGGTTTTGAATATTATTTTTGAGACTAATTTTATCAGCTCAAGAGGCTGCAATATTGGTAAAATCAATTTGGAGAAGATTTTGTAGTTGTTGCAGGCGGTTTTGAATGAACACACTAGCATTCATGTTGCAGATTTTTAAATCTGATTTGTTGCATTTCCAATGCATTTTATTTTGTTGAGAGTAGTTGTATTACAAAGGGGGTATGTGTGTTATCCTCTTACTCCATTACTTTTAAGACTTAGAGAATCTATCCATGGCACAAAATTGAGTGAAGCAATAGGCAGACTAAAATCATAGTGAAAGAAGTTTTGAAGTTGGGGATTGGGTTTTCTTAATATTTTAGCCTTACAAGAAAATTTCATTGAAGCAATAAAATAAAAAATAGGTGTTGCAAGTATGAGTAGTTGGCGTTGTCATTGATGCCAGTAGGCTTATGTTTGTGTTGTAATTGATGCCAACTAGTGATGGTTGAGAAATTATGATGATGCTTTGATTAGTTTCATTATGTTATCATTAGTAAGTGCTACTGGTGTCAACCTCTAGTGTTGCTTTGATAATCTTCTATTTGTGGATGTTGTTTGATTGTAGTTGGTTTGGTGATGATGAGAAAGTGGTGAATATGATGAGAATGTGTTTTTGGTGCTTGGTTTCCAAGTGATTTTGAGAAAATTTAAATAAAAGAGGAAACAGTGTGTTTCAAAGGTGTTCTAGAATATAGAGTAGTGTTCTGGTTTTTCTCAAAATATCTTCTATGTTGAATATCTTCTTGTGTGGTTTGGATATGTTAGTCAGAGGTGTTCATAGTTTTTATATCCAGAATTTCTTGGTCTGGATTATTGTGTAGAGAAAGATGTGTTCACCAGTGTGTGAATTGTATTGCAGTGTTGTCTGGGAGAAATGGTTTTGCTCTGCATTTCTCCGCAGTTTAGTTTTTGGTCTTGTAGTTCTGGAATTGTGCTAATAAAGCTCATAGCTACCTTCAGTTGAATTTTATCATGGTTCAGTACTCTAGAAGATTATTTCTTTAGTTACAGTGTGTGGAATTTATCTTGGTGAACAAGATGAGTGTGTTCTTTAGGTAAAAGTTGTTGCGAAGGAATTTTTTGGATTTTAGGATGTTTGTGGAATATTCTAGATTGTGTTCAAGTGACATTTGGTGTCTATGAGTCATCTTTCAATTTGAAGAAACGTGTAAAAAATTTTAATGGTGTTAACATAGGTTTGGTTGACCTTAGGTTTTTACACTAATTGTGGATTTTCTTCAGTGATTGTGGAAGCATGGCACAATGTATAAGTATGATTTAGGTCTAAGTTAAGATGTGGTGTGGTTCACTTTCATTGCTTTCCACCACAGGAATGCTTAGTGTAGTCCTAATTTGAATTTTCATGATTGAGGTGCATAATCAACCTTGGAGAATGTTTTCAAGTTTGAAGAAGGTATAAATAAGTGTTGAGTTGATAAAGGATTGTGAGTAGGGTGTATGATGTGAATTGTAGAGTTGTGAGTGCAATGCAAGCTTTAATCAGTTAGACTACTAGAAGTAGTAAGAAAAAGGTGTCTACTATCTTCAAAAAGGCTGTGAATGTGTCGGTGATACTTTGGTGGAATTTTTTGTCATATTGAGATGGATTTATCATTATAACATCATTCTTTCTTCTTTTTTGTATTTAGGTAGTGAGCCCTTCTTTCTTTTGAGTCGTGAGCCCTATAACAATGAGACTATTGTATTTTGTGTTACAATTACTTTATATTGTGAGCTAATACTCACCGCGGTTTTTCCCTTCTTAGGTTTTCCATGTAAATTTGGTGTTCTATTGTGCATGGTGTTGATGTGTTTCAATTTATGTTATTTTCTTTCATGCTAAATCATTCTAACAAATTAAGGGATAATTAAGTTGATGTGGATTTAAATGTTTATGATAAATTTGAAGTTTTAATGTACAATTGATTCACCCCCCTCTCAGTTGTCTTATGCATTCAACAATTGGTATCACAACAAGGTTCCTTGGAAGAAATATTAACTGCTTGAGGTAGATCTAGGATGGCACACAAGAGGGATGCCCCTTTGATGGATCAGACTGTGGATTCTGGAAGAAAAGGATGGAAGGTTTCCTAGTATCTCTTGGATTTTGAGTTTGGAAGTCTGTTGAGATAGAATATACTATGCCTATTGGTGGTCTGAGTACTGATGATGAATCAAGGCCTATGAGAAAAATGGTAAAGAAAGGTATGCTCTTTTAATTGGTTTTTCTAATACTGAACTTGTGAAAGTTATGAGTTTGAAATCTGCTAGAGATATCTAGACAAAGTTGGAAAGTATTTATGAAGGAGGTGATAGGGTCAAGCAAGCTAAGATACAAAATATAAAGATCACATTTGATAACCTACATATGTCTAAAGATGAAAAAATTACAAGCTACATGTAGAAGGTGGACGAAGTTGTCAATTCCATCAAAGTTCTTACTGGAAAACTTGAAGAAGAAGTGGTAAAGAAGGTACAAAAACTCTTCCTAAATCTTATAGTCATAAAGTTTACACTATTGAGGAAGTTCAAGATTTAAGAAAATATTCTAGAGATCAGTTGTATGGTGCTTTATTTTCTTTTGAAATGAGAGAGTTTGGTCCAAGTAATGCAAAAGTTAAGACTTCTTTTAAGGTGGGAAAATCATAAAAGACTAAAGAATCAGATTAGGAGGATCTTGATTTGATGTTGAAGAATTTTTTTTTAGGAGAATGAAAAAGGGTACTGGTAAATACAGAGGTAAGTTACCTTTCAAATTTTTTAGTTGTGGAAAGATGGGTCATTATGCTTCAAGATGTACAAACAAAGTTTTGAATGACAAGAACAAAGAAATCAAAGGTAAACCAATTAAGAAGAGTTATCATGTTAGAGAAGATGCCAATATATATGATGATGAATTGGACTATGTGGATGATGAGGATAGTGAGCGCTTGTTCATGGCTATGAAGGTTGAATCTAATTATGCTAACTTTGAGAAATGTGTGAAGGAAAGTGCTCTAGAAGCAAGTCATAATGCTATGGTGACTGCCTTTCATGCTAGAGAGGAGAAAAACTGCTTGATTATTGATAATGGACACTCAAATCATATTATCGGTGACAAAAATAACTTTGTTAAACTTGAGAAATATGAAGGAGGTCTAGTTAAGTTTGGTGGTGATACCTCTACTAAGATATGTGGAAAAGGTTCTATCAATTTTGATGGAAAGCATAATACAAATGATGTTCTTTATGTTAAGTGTTTAACGCATAACCTCTTGAGTGTTGGAAAAATGTGTAGAAAAGGCTATAATATTATGTTTTAGGATGATCGATGTGAGATCAAAAAAGGATCTAGAACTGTGGTTGTTGCTGGAAGGACATATGGAAATGTCTATCAGCTTAAAGGTGGTAATCATCATTTCTTTATAACTTAGATTAATGAAAGTTGGCTATGGCATAGAAGGATGTGTCACATCAATTTTGATAGCCTAGTGAGAATCAGTTCAGTTCAAGATGTAAGAGATATGCTAAAGATTACAAAGCCTATCAATGTTATTTACAAGGAATGTCAAATTGGAAAGAAAGCAAGAATAAGTTTCAAAGTCAAAGAGAAATCTACTACCAAACTATTAGAGTTGGTACATATAGACCTTTGTACTAGAGTAAGAGGTATTCAAGGTGACAGTTATTTCATGCTATTGATTGATGATTATTCTAGAATGACATGGGTTGCTTTTCTCAAACAAAAATTAGAAGCTCTAGATAAGTTTAAGGCATTCAAAGTCATGGTTTAGAATGAAATGGACATGAAAATCAAATGTTTAAGGCTTGATAGAGGTGGAGAGTTCACCTCCAATGAGTTTAACAATTTTTGTGAGAATCATGGGATAAAGAGGTATTTATCTACCCCTAGGATTCCTTAGTAGAATGGAGTGGTTGAAAGAAAGTTTAGGACTGTTCAAGAAGCTACAAGAACAATGATGAAAGAGGAAAACCTACTAGAAGCCTACTGGAGAGAAGCAATTCATACTACTATCTACATACTTAACAAAGTTCAAGCAAGAGTAAATAGTGTAAAGAATCCCTATGAATTGTGGTATGGAGGGATTCCTACTGTCAAATACTTCAGAGTGTTTGGAAGCAAATTTTATATCAGAAGAGATGAAGAGATCTTAGGAAAGTTTGATACAAGATCTAATGAAGGTATCTTCCTTGGGTATTATACAAGAAGCAAAGCTTATTGATGCTACAAGAGGATGATGAAGATTGTTGAGAGTGTAAGTTTCAAAGTGGATCAAGAATTATAGAAGAATTATGTGGTGATAGATGGATATGAATCAAACGAGTCCTCTTGCAGAGAAAATGACAAAGTTGAAGGTAAGGAAAAATAAGTTCAGATTGAAGAGGAAGAAACTCTGAAAAGGATCCCTAAGACTCTCAAGTATGTGCAAAAAAATCATTCTGAAGATTAGATCATTGGTGACAAAAGAAAGGGTGTGTTGACAAGAAAAGTTGTTGAAGAACAAGTAAATATATGTTTACTTTCTAAATTTGAACCTAAAACAATGTCTGAAGCATGTAAGGATGAGTATTGGACCAAGGCTATGGAAGAAGAACTAATGCAGATTGAGAAGAATCAGACTTGGGAACTTATCCCAAGACCAACAAACATGAATGTGATTGGAACTAAGTGGGTATTCTAGAAAAAACTGAATGAGAATGGAGAAGTGAGAAGAAACAAGGCTTGATATAGAGAGAAAGAGAAAGAGAGAGTATGATGTAAGGGGGAGAAAGAGAAAGAGTTGATATAGAGCAGTGTGTTGGTAATCATAATTTTTATGTTTGTTGTTAATTTTTTTTCACATCATGTGTTGCAATCAATGAAAAAGGGGGAGAATATTGCAAGTATGAG
>VDFB02196043.1:0-13978 GCA_007258455.2 Sequoia sempervirens | reverse complement strand
AAAAATCACGATTTAATCAGCCATGATTTTCAACAATGTTCAACAATTTTTAAGGTTTTAAATTGCAAAAAAATCACCCAACCAACCTGTTGCAAAATCATAATTGTGCAAAATCACTATTTAATCAGGTTTTTTTATTGTTTTTTAGTGCAAAACTGAGCGTTGGCCATCAAGATGTGGTTCACCATCAAAGATTCGCAAGATTTCATCGAGTTATGAGGCAAAAAATCACAAGTAGGCAACCTTGAATTGACGTATATTTCTAAACGATGATAAGGACATTAAAATAGAGACAAGTTCTATGGTATGCTTCTAAGAGATGTGCTACATTTTTATCTATATTCCACACTATTGTCATTTGCCTTAGGCTCATAGTAATGATTTCCATGTACATAAATCCAAAGACATAATTTAGTGGGAAATAGTAAACAATATCATAAACACTAAGTAAGGCTTCTATCTTATTTTTTTAACATATCTAAACCTTATAAGAGTACTTGCCAAAAGTAAATATAGAAAGCCAGACTAAACTAAAACGAAACTCTATTGGTTTGATATCAACCTAAAGAAGTTCTTTTTCTTGGAATTCTTGTGATCTTGACTATTCAAAAGAATTTAACATTTCAATTGTCAACAATAATACCAAGGTGGCTGTTTAGATTATCAAGGTTAGGTTGGGACAAATTTCCTTTTCAGATGCTAACAAAGTTTGATAATTTAGAGCTTCAATTTGGCATTGGCCATCAATTTTTAATGACAAGCGGGTAGGTTAGTGGCAATTCTATAATCAAGTGGGATGCATAAGTATATACATAATCGTATATAGACATTGTGGAATTGGAAGCAAAACGGTTCATATCAGAAAGATAAAAATCAGCTTGTAGTGTTGAAAAAAATGAACAATAGCAATATTTTATATCAAAATGAAGGATTGTTTTGGTTATATTTAAATTTCCTAAATACTTTGCAAGCTTAATGCTTTGTTAATTGGTGAAACTCATTGCTTAAACGCATGCCTTGCACTTGTTAGGGAACTACATTCCATTTAGGATCGTCATATACATGGAGGTTCAGAAGGCCTACAAGGAGTACAATAGTAGTACATGAATGCTTTAGACATATATAGTGAAGCATTCCATGCATGTTAAATAGGTATCATGCAAACTAATACATGCCTTGAGAGAAGTCATGCCCTAGTCTTGTGGGCTTATCTTAATCCCTCTCGAAGCAGGCCTCATATATTTTCTCTTTAATGGTCTAGATAGACTTCAATAGCAATTGTCCCATTGAAAGGGAATGTTCCTCGTGCTTTGATTTTCCATTGAAACTTGTACCTATAATCTCTCAAATTCTCAACTCAATGTCCATCAATGTTTTTAACTCCCTCATCCATTTATATGCAAAATCAAGGAAATTTTATTTGAATAATAATAGCTAAAATTGTGCCTCAAATAGTTGCTCTCTTCTTTTATACTAGCAAGTCTTTATTATCTAAAGGAAAAATAATTAACACTTCCTTTACTCTTTTACAGATCTGCTAAAACAGTTATCAATGAGAACATTTCAATATCATTTATGGTCTTTTGAGATATAAAATTTTGTTTCAAAAGCATTTTCTATTACTCTATTTTGAGCTATTTGATTCAAAATGTATTAAGTTGAACTTTACAATTGCTTCCTTTGTCATTTAATTTCCCTTTCACGCTCTTCATATATTTCTCTTTGACACTGTTCTAGAAATTGCAAGTACTGTTAAATCACAAGTATGAACCAACTGATTCTCGTTTTATAATTTATGATGTCTGCTTAGCAAAGGAAAATTATCTTTTTAATGACTTTCTTGAGCTTGAGGATTTTGAGATTTTAGAGGTCAACTTGGATAGTCATGAGGTTGAAAAACTTAGGAGAGGCTTCAAACCAGGAGCTTCATCATCAAGACCTACAACCCTCTAGCATAGCTCTATTTGTAGTAGCAAGAGTCATTAGCTACATTTGATTTTTTGGAACTTTGTACTTAGTCTTGTTGTGACCTTTTCACACACGCCTATCTCAAGATGGGACCCCCTAATTTTGCTCCATTCCTCGGGTCTTTTTGGCTTTGACTTCTCTCTCTCTCTCTCTCTCTCTCTCTTCTGATGTCTGCCTTTCGAGGATTGTGCCCGTCATTGAGTTTAAACGTGAATGTTGGCCAAGTCTGAAAATTAGGGTTTTGAACTTCCTTGCCAATTTGAAATCAAATGAAGCAAATAAATTGAAAGTTGGGACTAACATTGCTGTCAGTATGCTTCCGACAGGCTCCCAGCGAAATTTCATCAGATTCTGACTACTTACTATTTTTAGTAAGTGTTCAATTCAGGGCGTTCTCTCGGGACTTTTTGAGGTTCTCTCAGTCACACTACGTCCAGAACATGTCAAGCTACTTGCCTGCAAATTTTGAGCCGAAACAGACAAATGTCTATTTTTAGCAGTTCAACTTCCAAAACAAATTTTAGGGTTTATATGCAGAGTTTTTCAGTGCATGTCTAGGGATTCCTGGTGGGTTTTCCGAGACCTTCGCAACGATATAACATGCAAAGTGAGATAACGACTTTCAAAGTTCAGCCTTCAGAGGCTATTTTTAGGGTTTGCATGTCAGGGTTTTCTTTGCATGTCTGCATATTCCTTATGGGTTTTTCGAGAGCTTCGCAATGATATGACATGCAAATGGAGATAATCACTTATTCAGGAACTTACTATTTTTAGCAGATGCATTCCGGCAGCTGCCTCCCAGCACTTCAGAATCACAAACTGATGGCAATACAATAGAAACGAGGACAAACGGAGATCGTTTGATACGCATGCAAGACCAATCAGGGTTGCCAGCTTCGGGACCCAAAAAGAGGGGTAAAAGGTCAGAATTTTCGAAAATCGGTGTATACCACCGCGATCAGCATCTTTCAAGCTATCCGCTAGTAGAATTTGAAGACAAACGGAGCACTTACTATTTATAGTAAGTCATTTCAGAAACTGGCTAAAAAAAGTAAGTCAATAGCAGGCGTCGATGTCAACAAGCAAGTCACATGGTGAGGAGCACGTCATTCAAATTTCAAGTCAAACAGAGTTGTGGAAGTCATGAAACTGAGCAAGTGCTATAAATAGTAAACCACCTCCAGAAACGTGCCAAAAATAGCAGGTCGGCGCGGGGCGTCGGGGTGAACAAGTCAAGCACGTGATGAGGACCCCATGGCACGAATTTCAAGCCAAACGAAGTTGCAGAAGATGGAGAATCAGACACTTACTATTTTTAGCAGGCTAGTGCAGAGAAATTAGGGTTTCCTAATTTCAAGGGCGAAACACAACAGTCATGCAAATGCATCATCTAGCCACGATCCCCACATTTCAGGCATTCAGCACATGAAATTTGAAGACATTTTGAGCAGTTGCTATTTTTAGTAAGTTGCTAAAAATAGCAGGTACATGCAAGCACCAAGCGCCAGTAACTCAATCACATCACGAGGTTCGAGATAAAGTAAAAATCCAGCTTTTTGGAGCCAAAAATCAGCTTAAAATGCAAAATTTGAAGAACTTCCTAAAAATAGCAAATTAGGGCATGACAGGGTTAGCATGATCGAGTCACCCTAAATCAGGCAAAGAGCATAAAATTCACTGAAATTGATAAATTTTCAAGTCCAGCCAATGAAAAACGCCTTTAAAAGCTGAAGGTTGGTGAAAATTTTCTTAGCACCCCGAATGTGCCTTAACTCAAGAAGGAGCTAGAAAATATACTAAGGCATGGATATTTGAAGTACCACCCCCCAAATGCGCCCAAGATGGAGAGAAGGCCTTAAAATATTCTAAGTGTTCAAGATTGGATGCTCACTCCTCCAAATGCGCCCTTGAAGTTAAGTGGGGAGAGTAAATTTTTTCTAAGTGCTTCAAACTCAAAGCTCAGCCTAGCATATGCACCCAAGTGAGAAGGAGTGAAGAAATTTCTCTAAGTATGGAAAAATGGGAGTAGGCCTTGTCAAATGCACCCAAGTTCATAAGAGATCAAGATGGTCAAAACCGTTGGGAGTTTCATCCTCCAAACATGCTAAATGCGCCCTCATCATCAAGCATGCAAGAAGAATCTAAAATCTGAAGTTATCCTCCTCTCACCCTTTGAATGCCATACTAGAAGGGAGTCAAAAGAGGTCAAAGATGAAAAGAAGTTTATCCTCCACCCCCTTTGAAATGCGCCCATCCTCCTCATATGCTCAAATGCGCCATGCAAGCTAGGAATAAGACAAATGATGTTGACTTTCCTCTAACCCCCTTTGAATGCGCCAAGTAAAGAATAAATGAGGGTAAGGACAAGTGGAGATTCCAAGGCGTGATGCATGCAAAGTGAAAGATTCCAAGGCGTTGAGCTAGAAAATATGCTAAGTATGGAAAATTTGAACCTCAACCCCTTGACTGCGCCTTTGACTTGTGGAGAGATAAAAACTATTCTAAGTATGTGAGACTTGAAGTGGGGACCCTTGAATGCGCCATGTGAAGACAAAACAAGTCAAGGGTCAAGGCATTGAAAAAGATTCATCCCCCTACACATGCAAAATGCGCCCAAGTTTAGGAAGAAGTCAAAGAGTGAATATTGCCAGGCGTGGAAGTGAAATATCATCCTCAAGATGCTAAATGCGCCCAAGTTGGAGGATGTAAAATTTTTGAGAGACACAAGTGAAATTACAGGTGGAGAAATTAAGAGGATGCGGCTTCAGGGTTGATAAAAAATTCAAGTCAGAGCAACAGAATATTCACAGGAATGAAGAACAAGAATAAATTTGTTGAAAATTTATTTTTCTAAGGTTCAAAATTCAAGAAAAATTAAATGAACCCGTTCGTTGTATACCCATGAATTCAACAAGTTTTGAAGAAAATTTTCTCCTGGGTATTGAAGATCTTCGATGAGAAGTTGATTTCCAAGTCTTCCACGCTTCGCTAAAGCCTTCCGGGGTGAAGATTTTGATGGGCACCATTTTGATGGGCACCAGGTTGATGAATTTCCTAAGGAAAATTTGAGAAATTTTCTAAGGCAAGGAAAGAAATGTTTGTGAAGATAAAATGCCTTGGCGGATGAATTTGAAGATTGGTACCTAGATAATTTTTGATCAAATTCCTAATGAAAACAGTTCTCTCGAGCCAGAGTTAGATGAAATATGAGTGAAGTCATGGCGAGATACAGATAGGTTTGAAATTTGGCTAAAACATGAAAAATTTGAGCATAAAGTTGGTACAGAAATGATAGACCCTTAAAATTAAAACATGAAAATCAATTAAGTAGGGTGGAGTTTATATTATGAAGTGTTTTGATGCTCTTCTCCTTGCTTGTTTCTTGGTAGACGCCGAGGACAAGCATTATTGACTTGAAGTGATAAAACAAGTAATCAAGATGACATTCAATCTCGAGAAGGAAGAAAAGTTGCAAAAAATGGCTAAGTGTTGGAGACTTACGTATGTGCGAGCTCAGAAGTGACAATGAAGAAATGTTTTCAAAACTCAAGATGGAGAAAAGATAGAGCTCGAGCAAAGAGTTGAAGAACAAGCGTCAAGAAGAAGATCAAGAAGCGGTGTGAGCGCATTCAAAATTTGGAATCTTCTAGAAGGATGAGTGGACATTAATGGCTCATTTTTATTACCCACCTCTTGGTGGCAGGTTTAGGAGTGAATCTTGTTTTAGAGTGTACGATCCTAGCCATCGGCCGATTGTAATCTGTGGTGATCCATTGGACTTGGCCATCTATAAAAGGGCACCCCCCTCATTTTGTATCCTAATTAGATCGAGTTAGGATAGCGGAAGAGAAGAAGAGGAGTAGAGAGAGATTGATAGAATAGGAAGTAGAATAGTTTGATAGTATAGTTTAGATTGAAAAGGAAGGAAAGTCTTCCCTTTGAATACTTTGTAAGAAGTTGTCGTGAATGCTTTCATAATAAAAGAGTTTTCATTGATGGTGATTTCTTCTTTGTTATGAGTAGTTGTCGAGGCTTCTTCGTCCTCCCAATTCACGTAGCAACTTGAAGTAGCTTAAAGTAAAGTAGATTTCATTTCATGCAAGTACTTAGTAATTGTGGAATGTGGTGCTTGATTTGAACAAAACTTCGCTTATCCATACCACTAGTGGGCTCGCTGACGGTGGGTTCGCCTTGCGTGGTCAACTGGAACTTTGTGGAACTTAACTTCGATTATGGTTTATATGTTGGCATGCGTCGTTGTGATGGTGTCTTTATGCTAGATCGTGATCTGAACATCTTGAGTCACTCCTCTGAAGATTGCACCAGTTCCGTGGAAGCTGTTTGAGCGAGACAGCATAGAAAAAGGCTGGGGATTGAAGTCTGTAGAATTAGTCGCCATATCTCAAGCCTTAGAATTAGAACATAAACTTCTTAGGCCCTACACTCTTTAGAAATTCAATCCATTTAGGTTAGAATTAGGAAACTTGTGCTCACTTGCCAAATCATCCAAATTGCATGAAATCCTTAATCCATTTATGCATTTGTCGGTTTGTCGAACAATTAGTGTAAGTCCCCTTCAAATGCAGCAAAATCACATCGGAGCCAAGCTGAGGGTATTCTATTGCATGAAGGAACCTTGGGAGTTAAATGTATGATCATAAAATCTTAGCATGCGAGGAAACTTTGTTCAAAGAGAGATAGGGTAGCCGTTGGCAACTTTATTTTGTGTTAGTGCGATCCACAGAAAATCACATCAACAAGTCTATAGGCTGACTTTGTACAAACTATATTGTAATTGAAATTTTGTCAACTATAACCATTAGTTATTATTTATGCTCTATGAAGTATGCTTTGTGCAATGCAATGTAACTACAATTCATGGGTTAAACTCTCTATTTTATTTGCTTTCTATATCTCTATGCTATGGAAATGCCCTTAAATTTCAAAAAAAGGTAGTTTACTCTTTTTCTACACTTTTTTACATTTTTTTTTAAATCCGATTTTTTCTTTATTTTTTCTCAATTTTTTCCTGATTTTTAAAAAAATCTTATACTTTTGGTTTGCCAATTTTTTCTCCAAACGATTTTTGCTGCTATAGTTTCAAGCATGCTAGCAATAATCACTAAAATTCACAATTTATCATGAGAAATCACAAATTGTCTTGCAAAACAATTTTTTGGAGCCAAAATTTCCAATTTATACATGAAATTGACCTGGAAGATTTATTAGCAATTTATCTTCAAAAAATGTGATTATGTTGTGATAAAAATGCCTGAAAATTGTAACTCACAATTTTATCATGGTTTATGCCCTAGTCATCTGATTTTTTCTATTTATTGTTTTTTTCCCTTTTATACAATTGCTTTGCTCCTTTTTCAAATATGGTTTTATATTCACCTATGCATTCATTGAAGGTGATCAACTTCATCCCAGCAACATAGGAGATTTGCAAAGGTATATAGAGGGACTACAACAACAACAATGTAATGCCCCTAATAATGCTATTTCCTTCACTTTTTTATTTCTTACGTTACCTCGCACCTTCTTATCTTTTGAATTTTTTCAACTTTTTTAAGTTTAATTTTTACAATTTAATTTTAATTAGTTTTGAATTAAAATATATATTAATACTTATAATTTTAGTCAGTTTAAAGTTAATTTTGTTTTTGGAATCTGAGGGGGTCGAGTGCAACAACTTGGCACACATTCAAAAAATACTATAAGGTAAGACAAACCTCATATAATCCCTAGGTTAGAAATAGATGCCCCACTTCAGTGTTGTATTTAAATCAAGATTTGAACTCGAGTCTCCTGGCACACCATATTCTTAGAGTCGACAAACAAATCAAATTATTAATATTAATTATGTTTATTTTAGGGTTAGATTATATTAATTTTAGATTTTTAAATTATTTTTAATATTTCTATATTTATTTGAATTTTAATAATTAAAATATAATATAATGTATTAAAAGTTAGAATTTTAAAATTAAAGTAATATATCAATATATTTATATTCTTCGAATTTAATTATGATTATTTTTCAAATTTTATGAGTTGTTGAACTCAATCTGAATTTTTATCTTCGTCAAACACAAACCTTGTTTTGGCTTTTACCATTTGAAAAGCTCAAGTAAATCTTCCTACAATTAGGAGTACTTGAAATCATCATGACTCCTTCGAAGATAACGCATACATCCCTCTATAGAATTTCTTCAAAGCCAAACTCTAAACTCAGGCATTTGTAAGCATATGGGATAGTATTTGAACCTTGAGTTTCACCAACTCTCAAAACACAAAAATCATATTTTGTGAAGGACGTGTTGATATCCAATATTATACTTTCATTTAATCTTGCACTCATGTGGATATCAAGCATGGGAAGTTTGTGATCTTCAATGACCTCCTTTCATCAAATTAATTGGTTTGAGGGAAAGGGAAGAAAGGTACCAAAAGAAAATACTTTGAATTAACGCTAAATTAAGTTGATAACTTAGATAGCCATCTACATGATGATCATATGTTATTTCCTATCTTAGAAATTTGCACGTTGCTTCACAATCAAAACAGGTTTATAACTTAGATAATCCATATGCACAAAAGATCAATCACATAAAACACAAGGACCATAACCAAATTGTCACAATTCCATTGTATTTGTAATAATTCAATACAGTTTGCATATATGAATATTGGGATATCTTTGGACATGAAACAAAGGCTAGTTAAAATATAAATAACTTGAGAATAAAAAAAGTTGCAGAGCTCAAATGAGGATGGACAGCCTAGTATCTAACCAAACAATGAGCTCATTGCACTTATATTTACACAAAATAAAGAAATAGAAAGCACACTAAAAATAACCAACATTAAATGCCTTGGATCATGTAAGAACCACTCCATGAGAGGAACTACTTGCTGCAACAAACTACAACTTAAAAATCTCTTTCAATCAACTCTTGAATGTTGTCGTTGAAGATAGTAGTGGAAGAGGAAACCACACACTTGAATGCATCTTAAATGCAGATGTGTGCTCATTGGATTTCAAAGAGTGCTCACGATTTCCTACAGACATACAACATCCTAAAAGCATTGATGATTGCAAACAAATGCCTAGTAAAAGCAGACATAGTTGGTAGACTCAGCAAGTACTCGCTAGATTTTTTCTATGCTGAGTAACCCGTCTGCAGAGTTTTTGGTGAGTTTTTTCAAAAAACTTGTCAAGTCTGCACCATTAACTTGTCGAATCCCTACCCAAACAAAAAAATAAAATCTTTTTTTCAAAAACATTTTTATAAACAAGAATGTGCCAAATACCTAATTTCTCCCTTGTTATAAAATTGTGAAAATGGTTTCCAATGCCTTAATTTAAGCTTGGTGATGGGGCCTCTGTCCCTCAACCCCGCTCTATATTGCAACAAGGAACACGCCAAAGACACTACCCCCAAATCCCACAAGGGGCGCTGCCCCTCAACCCCATTGGGATCTCCACTCCTAGAACCCCCACTAGCTATTGGGATCTCTTTTCATATAAGAAATTTGATTATATTGGGGGGGTTTGGGAGTGGAGACCATAATCAACAACTTAGACAATTATCTTTATCACTATCATAATATCATTGATCAATGATGAAGTATCATACTATTAGTATCAAAGATTCAAAATGTCATTATTACTATAAAATACATGTAATGTTCCCTTCTTAGGCCTAATCAATTCAAAGACCATTAGCCTATTTCTTGAGTTCCCGTGGGCTAAATGGTAAGGCAAGGGGACTCCAAAGATCTTGGAGAACGCATTTTCGAAATTACAAGGTTTCTTTTGTTGGCAATGAGCTCAATGGGCAATACGGGTTTGAATGACACTCTTTGAAGTGTTTTTGGATTTTTGGGGTGTTCTCCAAACTTCTTGGAGAGCACGTCTATTTATAGTAAGTCACCAAATTGGTTTCTATTATTCACCTTATGCCTCGGTATCATATTGGCGTGGTCAAAATTGGATTTCGATGTGTTTTGGGATTTTCCGTAACTTGGGGTCAAATAATTAAATTATTCACTTAAGTTATAATGTTTAACATTGTTGTTCATAACTTAAGTGTAATATCTTTTTGAAAAGGTATTTTGAATTCCCAATTGAACACCTAGGAGAAATAAGGGGGTCTTGCACATTAAAAAGGTTTTATTTTATTTTAAAAGGGAATTTGTTGAAAAAGGTGAATTAATTGATTTTTTTAGAGTTTTCCCTCTCAAAACTCTATTAAAAGAGGCATTGGGGCTCATTGCTGGATATGCTGAAAAATGATAATGTTATGCTGCCAGAATGGCTTCGGTTCTCTTCAATCTTTGAAGACAAAATCCCTCAAAGGTTTCTAGTTTTGGAATTGCAAGATACTCCCTAGCTAGACTGTGGAGTGATTCCATCCAAGAGTCACCATTGGAGCTGATTTGGAGTTTGCAGTTGATTTCTTTCAATATAGACTATTTTGATGTGTTTTAGCATCTCTTTTGGGAGTGAATCATTTTCAGATTACAGGAGTGTGGAGTTGGGGACTTATCTCCTTGCTGGCTGTACCATTTAACTCTGTCTGGGCCATATCATTTCATACCAATCAGGCTGTACACTTTGGAGGGGCTACTTTATGGGCTGAAGCAATATTTGGTTATTCTTTTCAGACCTGACCGCCCATGTTTGCAAGTGTATTTGCAGATTTTAGAGAGAAGGAAAGAGGTGAGCTGCTGGGTTGTACGGCCAGGCACAAGCCGTACCTCTTCTAGGGGGCGTGTGAGCTTCCTAGGGGGAATCGCCCCTCTTTTCCAATCTTTTTATGCTCCATGGGTGGCGCCTAGACCTATCAAGACCATTGCAATCAGCTTGGAATTGCACTTCGCTGTTTGGAGTGTTTTCTAGGGGGTCGTGCCATTTAGCTACCTGCTGCAACTAAGTTTCAGACTTATATCAGACTTCTGTTTGTCCCATTCCTGAGGTATACTTGCTATTACATTGCTGGGTGGTTTGTGAAATATGCTAACCAATTTTTTCGATGAATTTAACACACATAACCAGCAATAGTAAACTGGATTAGCGTTAGCATCAAACTGAAAACTGAACTTGAAATGAAAACTACTCAACGTCAAGAATGTGCACTCAAGATCCCACTGAGGGCGAGGTGCTAACATATGACGGAGTGTTGAATTTTAAATTTTAAAAACTGATAGGCGGATAACCAGCCATGAAGAACATTAACTGATAGGCGGATAACCAGCCATGAAGAACATTTCCACACTACCACCAAACAGTGGGGGGAAAAGATTACATTTAAAAACAATTCATCCGCTGCGGCGGGCATCCACAGCACTGTGGGGATTCTCCACTATGAAAGTGGGTATATGAATGTTACAAACAGATTATCCACACTGGCGGTAAACCATCCAGGGGTAATTTAATGAGAATTTAATCAAGTAGTTGCAGCAATAATAATGGGTTAGATTAGTACTACTAATCAGAACCTTACAATTCAAAATGACTGCAAAAACATGAATTACAATGATATAGAAATGAGGTAAGGAGATAAGAATGAATTCCAACAATGTTCTTTGCTTTCCAATGACTGAAAAATGATTAAAACTGGAAACTTATAAATCTGATGTAAAATCCTGAGTTCTGGAAATTCATATCAGCAAACTGGAAATCAGAAAAATACTCATAACTCACTCATTTCACCTCCAAATTGATTGAAATAAGTTGCAAATGCTCCCTAGAGGTCAGACACCCAAGATGCAATCCAGAAACAGCCACCAAAGACTCCAGATTATTTAGCACGAATCCCAATGCACCTCTAAATGGTACGGCCTCCTTAGAAGTTCGATTTTGCAAGATAAAATTAAATACTTGGAATTAAATTCCAATTCTTTGAGGAAAGTGGCGCCTTGTATCAACAAATGGATTGCTCAAGTACCCAGAACAGAAATAAAATCACTCCAATAGTTATGAACAAAAATCAGCTTCAGCTGTAGCAAAACCAGGAAACCAAAACTGTGAAAATACTCTAAAATTCATTAATCTTTGATGCTCAATCTGCTAGTCTGATGTTGAGAAGCAGCAATGTAGCCAACTAGGTGTTATATTGCAAACACGAAATTGGATGAAAGGCTAGGAGGTAGACATCCTCGAAGCAATATGTCAATTGTCATTTCGACAGCATAACTTTAGCATAATTTTCATGGATGAAATGCTGGAGCAAAGACCTTCAATAAATAAGAGCTCACAAACTCTTCAAATGCCTGAGAAGCAGACCAAAAGACACAGGAGACCCTTCAATTTCCCAAAACCATTCAACTTCTCAAGGTGGCGTCCCAAAAAGCCTCATAAGAAATTCACTTTATTCAAAAATTCACTTTTATAAAAGTGGCGTCCCATTTCAAGCTGAGGAAATATTTGAATAAAGAATATATAATCTTATAATGAGGGCGTACCCTTCATGGCCCCACTTTTAAAAACAACTTAAGTTATCTCCTTAGGCCAAGGGGGGTGTCAACAGTGAATTAAAACATAATGCCTTTAATTAAATATTTTCCACCAAATAAAGCTTTCTGAAGACCAAACCAATATAACAACAACTGCTCCAACTGCAAGGGACTAAGAATAGACAACTGCAACTGCCACAACAAGCATTTACTAAAAATAGTAAATAACATGAAATGCCACAAACTCCAAGCCAAGAAACCCTAATTTCACCTCATTCCAGTCTACGGGTTCCGGAATAGACTGATGAATTGCAATGCTAATCACTGATGAGAAGGGACATTACGGTTTGTTTTCATGAGTTGGGGGTTCATTTGGGGTGCTTTGATCAGCTTTATATCATATTTATAGTTGTAACAGCAGATATGTATTTGATTTGAAATGAATTGTAAGAGCTCATAATGTAACACTGGGTAGTAGTACCACCAATGATCTTGCTCTGATTACTTGATGTTACTTACCCCATTGCATAAGTGGTTTTATTACTCACCTCACTGCACAAGTGGCTCTTGTACTCACCCCACTGAACAAGTGGTTTTGGCATTCACTCACCACTGAAAAGTGGAAGAGCTTGTTTTAACATTTCATTGTTGTATCAGCTTTCCCATTGCAAAGTGGATGTGCCCAGCTAACCCCATTGGATAAGTGGTTGTTACTTCAGCAACTTTATTTTCAATTGTAATCCCTACACCGTATGCTCTCACCTCGCCCACATTGGGATCTTGGTGATCATAAAGTGGAAGGGAAGTTGCTTGGCATTACATTTTGTTTTTAGAGTTAACAAGTTTATTTCAAAAAAATTAAGGGCTGATTATTACAATACAATACAACCTTCAACTTCACACAAGAAAGGTAGAGGACAATTCAGAGGTCATTGATTCTTATAAAGATTAAACAACGCAACATGAGGAGACTCCATTGTTTATTGTAGACGAGATTATTGATTTTGAGAGGTAAACAATGAAGGATGTGGGTACAGCAAAAGGAGCTACTAGATTGTCATTAGATGGCATTGATGAGGCAAAGGAGGAGTCATTACCATCTAGCAACAAGATGGAGGTTGAGTTAGAGCCACAAACACAACCTTTAATGTCGAGTGAGGAACTGCAATGGAGTGCAAGTATTAGAACCTCTCCCCAAGTTCTCACCAAACCAAGGAAGAGGAAGATGTAAAATGTTGTAAGATGCAATTTATGAATTATGATGATGATTTTCAAAGGTAATCATCATAAATTCATAATAGTTGCCAGTTAACTATTGTATCAAGATTCTGCATGATGATGCGATTTGGTGCTCAATTTGTATTCAAAAAAATCAAATTTAATAGAAAACACTCTTGTACTCATTTATGGACTCATTGGATACATTTTGTCATTGAATTTTGCAAAAAAAAATGTGTTTTTAAAGAAATTTAAGCATTTTTTTAAGTTGAGTTTTTTGCCGAGTTTTTTGTTGAGTCCAAGTTTGCCAACTATGATAGCAGCCACT
>VDFB02196042.1:76245-96069 GCA_007258455.2 Sequoia sempervirens | reverse complement strand
CAAATTTGCCTCTATCAAAGATGATCCTTTTGAAGGAGTTGATCTCCCTCAGACCATAGTTCCAAACTTCACCCAGCTGCAACCACTGAAAACCACTGCTAGCATGCATAGAACTACACAAGATGCCTACAAGGTGAAGGATCACTTCACTGTAAACTTTTCTTTTGCAGGGAACCATATGATGCAAGTCTCAGATTCATCTGACACTGGTGCCTCAAGTGAACATACAACATCAGGGGTGAGATTTTTTAAAGATAGAACAACATTCAAAAGAAAACCTTCTATAGAGGGAAGAGAACTCTCCTCACAAAAGGATAGGTCAATACCGTGACCACTAACCTCCTCATTACAAGAACTGAAATAGAAAGGGAAAGTTTCTAGCTCACATGGTGATGCAAAATATGTTGAGCTTGTTTGTTGATCTACACATGAAATACCTTCCTCATGCACCTCAAATGAAAAGCTTTGAAGCTCAAGCATACTATCAAATTGAGCAACAGAAGCATCACTCTCCTGAAAAATGTGTGGTTGCTCAATAATGGGTTTTTTAGCATGTTGGTCCCATGTGAAGCATTCTAACTTAGTCACATTATCCCTAATGTCAAAGGTCACATATTCATCTTGAATGAAGACCTCATATTCAACATTGCTACATTCAGGGATAGTACAAAACCAACATACACCATAACTACTTGTATTGATGCACACTTCATCAACACATACCTTAGATTTGTGAGAAACTTCAAGTGAAGAACTAAATTCTTCATATTGTCTCTTTGTGTTCATTTCTTCTTGGCAACTAGCTGCAACAGGATCAAACTCCTAGCATGAAATGGTTGTCACATCCTCTGTTGTCTCCTCATGCTTGTGCTACCCACAAAGCTCCTCTTCTGGGGAAGGTCTAACATCCAAGCTTGAACAAAAATCTTCTAAGTCATCCCAAAAGAGGTCCACCTCAATAGATGGGGATTTCATCCTCTATAATAGAGGCTAAATAGGTCTAATGTTGTTGCTCCAACACCTTGGATTTATCTTTATCCATCAAACTGAAACCAAGTTGCTCAGAGGCTTCTACTAATGTAGGTATAGGTGATCTTTCCTCCTCATCTTTAATAAAACTAGGGAGGTTATCAAAAGAGAGGACTAATTCCTCTATTGCATCAATTTCCTTTACCTATTTAGTGTCTTGTTGCAACTAGTCATCTTCAACTATTTGCAGTAGATCAAGACACTCATTGTTTGGAGCACATAAAGGCTCTTCAGCATCAGCCTCCTCACTCCTATCCTAGAACCTCTCCCTCTTTTGTTCTTCTGACCAGCTTGGATCCCAAACAACTGGTCCACCTTTGCAAAGTGAAATAGCAATGGGGGAGAAAAACAGTTAGAAAGACATTGGAAATCTTGTTGAAACTCTAGAGGGGGTTGTTCAGTAGGAGCAAAAAGTTGAAACTCCTCGGGGATAGGTTCTTGTGAGAATGGAGGCTCTCAAAACTTGGGATCTCCAACATAGGATATTTTCTTGATGGATTAGGAGGTTCAATAGGGGTTTCAAGAGGTTGATTAGGATTCTTGAAACTTACAAACTTATGCTTACATACCTCGTGCATAGTGGGTTATTCTAGAACAACTGGAGGGCTAATGGAAGTTTCAAGAGGTCTATTAAGGTTCTTGAAACTTAGAAACTTGTGTTTACATACCTTCTCCTTAGTAGGCTATTTTTGGACTGATGGAGGTACCTGCCTGAAATTAGGAACACAAGGAGTTTTCTGAGTCTTGGGAATTTGTGCTAGAGCAAGGGCGAGTCTAAGTTTCTCTTGCCCAATAGCAGCTTGTCTTGCTATACACTCCTCATGTTGTTGCCTTCTTTATGCCTCCATCTGCTACTCATACCTCCACTGAGGTTCTATTTTTTGTTATGGATGGTGAGGTTGGTGGGCAAGCTCATCCTACTATGGAAAATAACCTTTCTGCCCCTGATTGCTTGATTAGCCCACTCTTCCTATTGTTAGTCAAACTCTCATTGCTCCTTAAGCTCAACCATCTATCTATGGAGATCCCTCACCATGGACATGAGCTCACTCATATTTTGGGACTAAAAGGAACAATAAGGAGCCTCCTATGGTTACTAATAGGAATTGTAGGCATCGAAGAAGCTTGAGCAAGGGGTGGTTGGTAAGCATATTGATAATATTAACAATCCACAATAGTAGGGCTCTATGTAATGAAAGTGGAGGCATAACAAGCTTGATATTATTGATTGGGAGGTGTAAAGTTGGCATTTTCATGGTATGGGGAAGTGTACATATGGTATCCTCTATAACATGACATATTTAAGCATGGAAAAGCAAGAAACACCTTTGAAAAATACAAAATAAGAGTAGAGGATTGCCCAACTAGAGATCTTGGGTAGATACCAGCAGAGTCACCCAAAATGGATACTTGCAAATTCATCAAGTGCTTCTAGAACAGCTCCAAAGGTTAAAAAGTTGAAGAAGACACCACTTCGTCAAAAAAAAAAATAGAACTAGTACTGCTTGAACCAGTAGATATGAATGGATTCGCTATGGTGTTCAAAGATATGCCTCAAAAGGCAAGATTTGCTGGAGAAAACACCAAATTACCCAGTGGAAAGAAACTTGTCCCACTGAGCATGCCAAAAAACTATTGTCACATGAAATTGCACCCTGCTGAACATGGGGTTCGGTATTCCAATGAAACAATGGAAATGACCTCAAGGTGCGGGACCTTGTGCGAATGAGGTCAAGTCTCTAGAGAAGGTCAGCTTCCTCTTCCAATCTAAGTGCAAATGTGTTGGTCTATCCCAGCACATAAAATCCTATCCCTACTCAACTCTAACAACTCAAAGAAAAAGAGATAGAAGGAGAACATGAAATGGAAATAGAGGTGATACACCAAGATAGAAAGTTGTTCCTTCTTTGCTTAAGATTGCTCAATACTTCAACAAATCAACTAAAACACACATTCAGACATGTAGGTAAGAATTTTTACTCAAACATGTAAGAAATAGCAGTGACAATAGCTAGATTTCATTAACATAAGGCATAAAGTCAAACTTTACAATGGCATAATGTAGAAACATAGTGTCTACTAAAGAAAACTGTGAGAGGAGCACAAAAGAAGAACCCTTAGAATCAATACAATTTGTGCCTCTATAGATTAGGCATAATTCAAAACCTATGCCCAGAAAGATTGAGCAACACTCAACACCCATGCCCTAACAATGAATGTTGTTGTGAAACCTATGTGTGAAAGGATGGAGTTAAGGCATGGATCTGTCAGAATGGTCAACAATAGCAATAAATGAGCATGGGTGCCCATAAAATCCACTTGCAGAAGTTGGGAGGATCATAAATGATGTCCTTGAAGCCGTGAAACTTGAAACAAGATGCTCAAAAAGGTGGTTTGAGCATTAATGTCACCGCCCAGAAAACATGTCAAATCTGTGGAAAATCAGGGCATCGGGCTAGAAAGGAACCTTTGGCTATGCATTAAATGGTCCAAAGCCTCAAAAATAAGTACCTTCATCGAACTGTCGGGCGTTGGGCTTTAGACCGTCAAGTGTCAGGTTTCAGACCATCGATGTACCACATGCTAGAAGAAGGTTGAAATCGCGACCACCGAAAGGTCTTCCTTCATAGGGTGTCGAGGATTGAGAAGATGGACTACATCTTATCAACAAAAAGGTAAGTGATAAGGGAGAAGTCCAACTCTTGAAACCCGAAAACTCAACATAGCCAATTTCGAAGGATGTTGTTGGTGAGAAGAAAAGATGGAAGGAGAAGGTTGAAGACCTGATGCCCAAAAGTGAGAAAGAGAAAATTGAGGATTGAGTATCGATAGGAAGGCTTACGCCTTTCCACCAAAGTGAAAGGAGTAAAGGGGATGGTTGATGATCGACACCCGAAAAATGAGAACTTAGGAAAATTGAAAGGGTAGCATTGGACCTCATGAAGAAGGGAGACGAAAGACCAAACAGTGTCGAGCATCGGGCTTTAGGTTGTCAGGCATCAAGCTTCAAGCCATTGGGCGTTGAGCTTCAAGCCATCGAGCATCGAGCTTCAACCGTCAATGGTTTGATGAAGGGATGAAAGATGTTAAAGGGTAAGACCAATGGCCTACACCCGAAACACTTTGTAGAAGATGGAAAAGGAGGCAAAGGAGATGGAAGGTTGGGAGAGATGGAAAAAGCATGCAAGTAGACAAGGAAGTGAAAACTCGAAAGCCCAAAGCACTAGGATTCATGCAAGATGGCCCATGTAGATTCTCTTAGATCAATTCTTATTGATGGGTCATAAGGGTGGCATGAAATGTCAACAAGAATCAAAGGTTTTTTAGTTCATAAACCAATGATAGAGAATTTATCCTCTCCTCTTATATCGTATCTATGATCTCACTTTTAAAGCATGACTACTAATTAAGTTTATGCTTTCAAATTATTCCACTTATAATAAAATGATAACAAACACATTCCAATCAAGTGTTGGATCCATATTGCAATAGTGTACAAACACACACAAAACCATATAGGGACTATATTATTTCATAATTCCATTATCACACAATGATTGGATCAAGCATACCTAATTATACATAGGGTGACTAGCTCATACACACATCACACATACAAAGAATGACTAGATTAGACATATGTCATACATACACAGTGAGAATGATTCACATATATAGATTGTGACTCGCTAATCTACCCATCACAAACATAATGTGAATAACTTAAAAATAACATGTTCAAATAAAGATCAACTAGTAAAATGGAAGTGGATGCAACTTACTACGTACATCATCTGACTACCTACTGGATAAAAGCACAAACATCCATCACACTTTTTGAAGGAAATGGCCAACACAAATAAAAAAATCAACTTTGGTCACATAAAAGTTGTCTTTATCTTTTGAATTTCAAAATGACATAAACTAATGAAATATAGAACTCTTGAAGAAGTGTATACTTGTAATTTTAAAATTTGAAAAGAAAATTGATTTATTATATTTTTTTATAAGTTTAAGATCAGAATTTGAATTGTTGAAAATTTCAGAAAAAAAAAAAAAGGTTGATGGGACATCACAAAAAAAGGAGCGAATAATTTTTTTCCCTCATGTTTTTCATAAATAGGTAATTCAATATTTAGTGCATGGAAAAAAATGATGAATATTTTTTTCGTAATTACATTTTAAAGTGATACTTCACCAAAATGTCAATTTTTATGGGACGTCAACTTTTGTCTAATTTTGTTATCATTTAATAAAAATAAATTTTAACATTTTGAAGAGGATTTTTTCCTCTAGTGCACCTTTTTTTTTTTAATATGTTTTAATATATATTCTTTAATTTCTAGCTGGCCTCATGTTTGATTATAAAAACCTACACATAGTAAATTAAAAAAATCATAATAAAACAAATCAAAATAAAAAATAAAAAAAAAGATTCGAGACTCTAAGCTCTACAAAAAGGTTTTTTTAGATTTTTATGAAATTACCCCTAGTTGGAGAAATACATAGTTGAAGAAGTTTTTTTTGAATTTTCCCCAAAAGAGGGGTTAAGATGTCACATAGGCAGCCACACAAACAATTTTGGTCAAAATGGTTTCACCTGAAACACTTTTGAACAAAAACATTTTGCTTGAAAAAATACACATAAATTGTCGCATTTCAAATTTTGAATGAGAAATTTTTTACTTTTTAGTTTTGAGCAAAAGTGTTTGCTTGAAATTGTATGCGCCATGTATAGGCCAAGTGGTTTCAGGCAAAATTGTTTTGCTTGAAACCATTTAGTTGGTTGAAAGTGTCACATAGCTTTGTGCTTTTACCCTAGCTCACAATCTCATAAGCTCATAAGTAAATCCCATATGGAAAAGGAATGCCAATGCATCCCATACTACACCATGGGTCTCATCCTTTTCTCAATTCATCACCATCTATGATGATAATCAAGCATCGCATACTACTTGATATCATCATTGGCAAGGGAAAAAATGTAACAACGTGCACAAAATTTGAAGCCATTTACACAAGTACAAAATGAGTGACACACAATTACCAACTAGCAATAGAAAGAAAATACGAAGCTACTGCATGTATCTTCATATTAATTGTTCACTAACACCTACCATTTAGTGGATCTGAGCTAGAAAATGAATGTCAATGCATCCCATCCTACAATGTGGGTCCCATCCTTTTCCCTAATTCTAGGCACCACTTGTGATGATGGGACCACTTCTCATATGACTTTCAATCATCATTGGATAAGGATTAAGTGTAACAAAACACATCACATATAAGGCCATTAATAAGATTCCAAAACCTGTAGAACCATCTAGTCGATAGATTTTGACATCTATCAGCCCTAGGCCACTGGCAACAAGTTTGTCCACTCTAGAACTAGAAAGGGATAGTATCAAGCATATAACACCCAATGGCCTTAGTAATATGTCAACTAGTCCCTTCACAACATGGGTAGTACCTGTCTTAGTCACCTCCATGCTACTGGTGAGTCTACTATACCCTAAAATACAACAAATAGCTCCAAGCATGTCACTTGCATGACACTGGTGATAGGCAACTAAGTGTTCAGATATCATCACATGGATAGCTCCTAACATTGTCACCTCCATGCTACTAGTGAAAGTCGACTAATCCTCAAGATACAACGAATAGCTCCAAGTGTTTGTCACCTATAAGATACTGATAACAACTAACTAATCACTCCTATATCAAACTCAATTCTAATCTATGGGGGTTCGATAGCCAACACACATAGTTTACATATCACAAGTGTTCACAAATGTTGGTCAAGTGGACCTAGATATGTCACAATCAAGTGATTCAGGAGCCTCTCCACCTAGTCCAATAGAATTTGAGGTCAAATTACTGACACATAGATAACACATTGAATCCACATGAGTTGGCCTCTACTCAACGCATAGACATAAACAAATACCAAGTTATAAAGTAATCAAATATATCCACTTCATTCCAATTATTATTCAAAAATACATTATTCAAAAACACATTATTTATTAGATACAAGTTATCAAGTTTCCTTAACTCGTCCATAGCCATCTAATGCATTTTTTAGCATCAGGTTGAAGCATACTAAAAAATGGAGGTCAAGAAAGTTTAGGAACAACCCCAACACTAGGACTTATCCCCTAAACCTTCCCCTACAGACTTGGGTCACAGAGACATCCTTTGCCCAAGGACTACCTACATAGTTGCTTCCAAACAAGATGAAGTCTCATGTAATTCTCACAAAATCCCTCATTCACCAAAGGGAAGTTACTAACCTTACCAAAATAATACTTATTTTGTCTTCCTTATATACTATGGTTCTATACACCTTAAGGTTCTCTTACACATGAAAATAAAAACCAACTAGGTTTTGTTGATAATAATGTTATTTGAGATATATCTCTTTGCGCATAGAGATCCAACCATACCTAGGTACAAGGTTGCTAAGCAATCATGACTCGATCTAAGAATAGGACATCAATTAAATGTGTATGTCCCTATCAAATAGTAGTCAAAATATCATCACCATGCATCAAATATGCAAAAGCCTTGGCATGGGTCCAAGTGAGGTCCCAACAATATGGTTTTATAAAATCAAGCATCACAATCAAATAGGACTTCATCTTATATGTCTTATATGGAACCTGGCATGCATCAATAAGGCCACATAAAATCCTCTTGAACCTCGAAAGACATACAACAATAGTTACAAACTTTCTTAAAGTGTGATCAATATTCGAGTCATACTTGAGAAAAATGGGCAACACTATATCCTTTGTATCATTGAATGAAGATGTACATTCAATAATATGAATAATAATATTCTTAACCCTCTAATCCCGTTACCTTATGATGTAAATCCAATTCTCTTATATTATTTCATTTCTCTAACTACAAAATGTTTGCACTTGTCACTCATAACTAACTATGATCTTAATGGTCAGCAATAAGATATGAGGAGATGCTATACAATATAATTGCAAATGTTTTGTCTCTTAACTCAAACTCAACAATACCATTGAATTAAATGATAGTTTCCTGCTATTTAATCATACAACAATTTGATACAACTATAGTACCCTTCCTTTAATTCACCTGATAGTTTCAATATTAGGATTCTTATACCTAGAAAGTATATAGCTATCATGTAGTTGTATAAAGCCCATAGTCCCAAATCCAAAACAGATTACCTAAATGTATCAATGTGCAAACAAGAATACAATATAGATTTAGTTTCATTAATGAAGCCCTTATCACCTACATTAATAAGTGATTGTATGGCAAAGCTCATATTAAGTAACTATTGAACAAATAAGATAATGCTTACAAGATAATTGTATTATTTACACAAATATAAAAAACATTAAAAAATCCCTTATTTTCTTATATCTTGCATAGTCTAAAGCTAATATTAATAATGTCAAGTAGTCTCTTTTAGTTAATGTAACATTCCACTCCCTTGTAAAGATAATATCTTTCTAAATTATGAATTAAGATATAATACAACCACACATCAAAACAAAATAAAGATGTACAATCAATACTTGACAAGTCTATTAACTCAAAAAGATCATGATCTAGTACGTCAAAGAGAATTTTTTGAGTATGAACAATTTCAACTTAAACAATCACTCATAAACAACCACAACCTATGCTATGGGTCATAAGATGTAGAGACACCATGAACCCAACTAATAATAATATTCTATTGTACACTGCAATCAGTTGAACCTTGATCCTAAAAATTTTAAAAACCGCGTGTTTAGGGAACCCTGAACTTTTAATTAAAAACACATATCTGGCCTTGACAAACTCCAGAAGTTATGAGATGTTTCTATTAAAAATATCGTAAACTAGACAATACTCGTCATTTTAAAATGGACACCTGTTTATAATTATTATTGAAATTAAGAAGGGTGCTTTCAGAATAAAAAATAGTATGAACCCATCTTAGAACAAGTAGAGAAGGAGAACAAAAGGGTTCCCTATGCGTGTTGCTACAATGAGTGCTTGTTTGGTAAATCACTTTGTGCATATCCATGTCCAAGCGTCCACAGTTGTAACTATAGCATTTGACAAAAAAATTATATCCTTTATGCTTTGATGGAAGTTTGTTCCCTATTCCAAAACCTCCCATTTTAGCATAAGTAGAGAGAATGCTGGCAAAGGTTGTGGAATTTGGCTTTACACCTGCCTATTGCATTTGCTCGAAAGTTCCTAAAGCCTTTTCAACAAATTCATTTCGTGAATATCTTGCAACCATTCCAGCCCACGAAACCATAGTTCTTTAGGCATTTCATCCACCATTTTGTGCTTTCTCCCTGTTGTTCTACGTCTGATGTGGTTGCTGCACCCTCTAGACACCTAAAGTCAGACCCAGAGAAGCCGCGAACTTCTTTGTACACACCTTTCTTCTCTCCCTAGCCAGCGTGGTAGTTATGGGGTTTGCACCCTCATAGCTTCTTAGAATAATCCATTTTCTTTTTTTCACTTCCAAAATTTGTTATAAACTTCGCCTAGAAATATCACGGTATCACCCAAAATTGTCACTAAATCTGCCTAGTTTTCAACCTTGTGCACCTCCACTTGGGTCAAAGGCTTGTGTGACTGAGCTCAGCCTCCTCCAAGAAGTTTGCCATCATCCCCTCCTCATTCCTCTTCCGGAATTCCTCTGTCCCTTATGCTTAGATGGACACCCATAACATGTTCGCGAGCTCTCATTGTTGTGAAGGAGGAAGATCGCAGTGAAAGGTTGTGGAGCTCGGCATTTACACTTACCGAATGCATCAATGGACATCCATTCTCTCTTCTCCAACACCATGTTTTTGTCCCTCTTGTTTTTTTTACCTCCTTCACATAAAAACTGGACAAAAATGGCACGGGTGCCATGTCTCATTAATGGCACAGCGCCTTCTTCTCCCCTAATCACTGTTCCCCCACTAAATGCGCGGTCTCCTCGTCCTCCTCTTTGAATGACATTTTAATTTTATTTATTTATTTGCTTTTCCCGCAGTCATCCACTGTGGAAGTGGCTGACGTAGGGGATGGGACAATAGCTATGCAAAAAGATTTTTATGGTAGCACACAGAGAAGACTTTCCGATTTGCTGCAAATGAAAATGAAACTGTGGCAGAAGAAAGACTGCAGTGGGAGCACAGCAGAAGACATAAATAAGTTTCCATGCTTATTGGACTAGTCCAAATGTTTGAAAATCCATTAGGAGGAAGATATTAAAAAATAGATGAAACAACCCAGCAATTAAAAACAAATATTTATCAGACTGTTCATCGCTTCCAAGCAGAATGTCCATATGCCTCTATTTCTGAACGCCAATTTTTGTAATTTTTTGTATACTGCAGATTACTGCTGTCATCGACTGTCTCACATACAAAGTGGCATCCATCCACATCCCATTTACATGCAAAATAAATGGTTGTCTATAAATCCACTGGCACAGTAAATTAAATCTTAAAATCTGCACCAGCTGTAAGAGTTTTTGAATTGGATTGTGTATGATATTTTTGTATCAATATTTCGGATAACACTTCATGATCCATAAAAATATTTGACAACTACTAAAAAATCAGACCTTCACAAAATTTATTTTCTTTGTCAGACTATGCATCAGTTGGATTAGCCTTATTGTAGCTCATAATTCTCAAATTTCCTCTGCAACTCCAAAATGCAAACCCAATGATAGATGAAAAATAATCATTTTATTAATATATTGCTCTAAGAAACGTGCAGGCTTCCTTTCTAACATTAGAATATAAACTAGTATTGAAAAGATAAGAATTGTGATTGTCGAAAAATATTTGAATTAATGATGAGTTAACAAGCATGCAGTCGCAAGAGTTCCATTGACAGGAAATAATAATGGTTGATAGAGTAGGAAATCCCATTCACTGGTTAGTGCAAGCAAGCATCATTTTCTAATATTGGGGCCATTGTCCCCCCACTACAGAGGTAATATAGAAGTCGTTTCAGCGCAATGGTAGAACTTTTTGGTTTAGTTGGAAAACTTTTAACTTATTAATATTAATTATTTTAAATTTTTTATAATTATGATGTAATAATTTTAATATTTTTTTATTATATTAAGAATGGACAGGAACCAATATTACGCCTAAGGAAAGATTCAATAAATAAGGATATACATGGTTTACTAAGTACTTCAAAGCTGATGAACAAATGATATTCGCAAACACATTACTAAGTGATCAAAGTCGTTTAATTGGGGGGACACACCATTCATCATCAGATGTGTAAACAATGATGAACTCACAATTAATGACACGTTATTTATAACCACATCACTCGATAACTATGAATAGAAACAAAAAAATATTCTCAAGTAATGTATCATCATTGAGTGAGAAACTATCCCAAAATAAAAATGATGTCTTCATCCTCTTGTATCCTTCAACCTCTCTCTAATCTCCTAAAACCACAAAATCACATGCCAACTGTATCACCCTTTATTATATCTAGACTAGAAAAACATTACAATAGCCAGATTTAATCCCACAAGCATTCAACTTTAATTTAATTGCTTTAACCAACTTGCCCATGCACCATACTTAAAATACTCCAGTGTAACTTATAAGGGCACTCAAAAGTAAAAGCCATATGCAATCAATTTCCTAAATACTTTCACACTACTTGCAATAATTTATTTTTCACGGTAACAAATAAAAATATACTTCATACATAGCCATTTATTGTGCCCTTTTCTCTGTACAGTTTTTGCTGCTTGAAACTCAAATCATGCTTATCCTTGCACATACGGACAATAACGAAAAGAAAAACTCTTTCCTCCAGATTTCATCAAATTATTTCATGCGCAGGTTGTACACTCCTTCAAATATGGCAGAAAAACTTAATCCCAGGTAATATTTTTCGCCAAATCATTTCGGGGCCTCAGGCAGAACAAGAGATGTTCCAAACATACACATTTCACACTCAGTATGGACATCATTAAAAGACAAAATATTCGACCTCTTCTAAAGGCATACAACTCAGTACCGATACAAAAAACATTAAGAGATTTCGGTTGTAGATTCCTTTGGAGACAAATTTCCTTTTTTTTTTTTTTATTCCACTCATAAATAACAGCTTTGAATGCAGAAAACACTCAGGTTCACATTATCCCGTAGTCCCAATTCTAAAAAATATTAAAATCTCACCAGCCCAAAAATTGATAAATGGAAAAAATATCACTGGATTATTTTACCGTGTAACTTAACCAGAACTCCATAATTACTACTCTCTACAAACAACATAACACTCCATTTCCAGGCCACATAACTATTTCTTCAACCTGCAGTAAACACCCCGCTTAACAAAATGACAGTTCCAACTCCCAGATATCCATCTGTCATTATCACTGCTCTGATACCATATTGAAAATCCAATAACCTATTTGACATAGTTTCTCTCCAGGAAATTAATTTTTGTTCATCAATATTGCTGAGATCTACTAAGAAAGCCCCTAACAAAATGAACAATTTGGGTGGCAAAAAGATGACTTAGCTAAATGTGTCTGAACACCAAAATGCATATTACAAGCCCTAAGATTTACTTTCAAAATGAATTACTGCCAAAAACTAATAATTTTATTTGTACAATGTATACTACACAGTGAAGCAAAATGTTGTTGCTCTTACAATGCAAAATGCTTGTATTAATAATGCTATAACAGATCAGAAAAGCTCTCCAGATGATGATAGCCACAAACTCTATGATTTATATTATGGAGAACCTTCAGAAAATGATCACAGAACTAAGCATATAATGAAATTATTCACATGTTGCTAGGTCAAAAGTTGTATGTCTCATACCGTATCTTTTATTTCCAGAATCTGACGTCAAATGTTATTAACCCATGCTCTGATGGCCACTAGCCTTCCACTCAATCAGATGGTACTAATTCAAATGGGGGAACCCCTTGTTGTCAATTTTCTACTCCATATAGTTGTATCCATAGTACAGTAAAGGCACCCATAAATTAAATTTTGCGAGAGGTGTAAAATGCCAGGAAAAACTGCAGTATATTTCAACCAAAACAACTTTAAGGCATACCCAATGAAGCTTTCTGATAAAGATTGGAAGGAACGATAAAGAAACATTAAATATAAGACAACTGGATGCTGCCCCAATTTAGCCATCATATTTACATAATGCATGAAGATGGCCATTTCTATCAGATAGATGGACAAATTAGTATCTCATACAGAACAAGTCCCGCAGTAAACAGGCGAGCTAAACATCAGAATAATGTAGGTATTTAGATTGCTTCCAAGATATACTTGACTCAAGGAAGCTTTACGATCTATCATCAGCTACAAAACATTAGATTTCTGCATATTATGTATAAGCTACTGATCAGTCATCTAGATAATGTAAATGATTCAGGGACTTTTGCTGAAAACCATCTCCTGAGACATCACCACCAATTACATATGATGAATATTTCAATCAAAGCGACTTAAGGCATACCCAAGAAAGCTTTCTTATAAAGATTGCAAGGAGCAACGAGGAAACATTAAATATAAGACAACTGAATGCTACCCCAATTTGGTCATCATATTTACATAATGCATAAAGACACCCCTCTCTATGAGGTAATATGGACATATTAGTATCCCATACAGAACTAGTCCCGCAGCGAACTGATGAGCTAACCATCAGAATAATGTAGGTATATATTGCTTCCAAGATATACTTGAACCAAGGAAGCTTTACAATTTATCATCTGCTACAAATCATTAGATTTCTGCACATTATGTATGAGTCATTGATCGGTCATCTAAAGAATGTAAATGATTCAAGGACTTTCGCTGAAAACCATCTCCTGAGACATTACCACCAATTACACATGACATCAGTAGCAATCAAAAAAGAATCAGCTATGGTCATTGTAATAAGGAAAAATCTAGTTTGAAAAATATAGAGCAACTGAATCTACAAAACAATGATTTAACTGAAGAATAATCCAGCATCAAACAGAGGCAGTTCATATCCACACAATACATAATCTCATCTTTCATACTGAACCTATTTACCGACTTGAGGGCAGTATATTAGTAGATCAGCTTTTGGGTTTATCTTGAAATATATGACAAGCTGAACCACAAATTCAATGGTTGCTTTCAGTAAATTTTTAAGAGCATGTTACTCTCACAAATGGTATTTTACTCGTTCTAGTACATCTGATTCAATACATGTCCAATATAGCTCCACCTAGCCAATGCACAATAATTCATAGACATACAAATTTTCCACAAAACATTGAGTCACATCATCTGATAAATGTGGTATCATTCAAAATATTGAATTGATGTTAGGGTTGGTAATAGCTCCCCAAGTCATCTTGCTCTAATTAAATTTGTTAAGTAATTTTCAATTTTGGCATTCATACAAATGTAATGTTAGGATTACCAATTATCAGCTGCCATTCATACAAATGTAAAGCTTCATACAAAATTGTGACATCATTGTCTGTGTTGGATAAATTATTACACTCCTACTCCCCATCTTATTTTGTTACCCATTGTGTTAATTTTCTGCACTTGGTTCTAAGACCTCAATCGGCAGGCCGTTATGGCATATAGAGTTTTTCTTCCTTTAATTTGCTAGTTTTCTTTATGATGATAAAATTGGCTTTTAATTTTTAGGCACATTTTATAAGCATTTTCTGACAAGGTTGAAGTGAATTAAAATAAGCTAAAGAAATATCTAAAGGAACACTTATGGCAGATAAAACCTTCATATGGTATTTCTAATTACACTGTGCTGAAAAATCAGGGTCAAAAATTGCAAGCCACACAATTCTGAGAGAAAAGATACCAATGTCAAGTTCTCTGTTGGAGACAGGGTTCAAGGGGAATCCACAAGAAAGTGGCACATAAAAAAATAAAAAATAAAAAATTGATTTTGGATGTCAGATAAATGCAGAACAAAACAACTAATTCAGCCAAAGCAGAAAAAGAACAAGAAAAGCAGGCATCAAACAACCTGCTTCCCAAACAAAAACAAGTTCTTCCTGAAAGCAAACTGGATCTCAAGGATATTGTCAATCTCAGACAACAGTGCCTGAACAGCAGATGCCACTCATTCAACCCGCTTGGCCCCTTCTCTCAAGAGAATGAGACATGACAGTAGCACAGGAATTTCCAGCAACAGGCGACAAGAATGAACAATAGAGGGTTCCAGCCCCTTTTCCATAATCAGAAGAAACAGCTTGATCAGAACGGGACTCCAACACGGCTTCTGCTCAGATTGATTATACAAAGTTACAAACCTCTAATCAGTAGAACCAACCTGGGGGTATAATCAGAATGTTAGAATATATTATTCTCTTATTATTTAATAGTCAATGTAATGTTATGTTTAGTCTATTTAGCTGTTACTGTTTCTACAATAACTTTTGGTAGGTAGATATATTTAATATCTACAGTTATGTAAACTCTCTATATATTGTAACTTTTTCTCTTGTTAATAGAAGACTTTTAAACCATTTACATGGTATCAGAGCCGTAAGAAAAAAAACCCTAAAAATTCGTGTTTTCTTTCTGCCAAAAATCGTGTTTTGTTTCCCTCAGAAAAATCGTCCCTTTTGCAAGCGATTTGGTCTTTTCTGGGTGCACGTTTTTTTTCTGTGTGAGGGTTTTCTGACTTTCTGGGCGCTTTTATCTCTGTTTGCACGCATTTCTGGGCGGAAAAAATCTGCATTTTTATGGGATTTCAAATCTGAAAATTGCGTTTTTCTGTGAAATCGCGTTTTTTCGCGTTTTTGCCTGATTTTGGGTGGTTTTTTTAGCAAAATCGTGGTCGCCCCTTCCTGCAACTTAGTCGCCTAGGGTTTGGTATCTCTTTTGCCAAATTTTCGTGCAGATTCGAGCTGTTTTCAGCAATTTTTCTGGTCTTCAATGGCGGCCTAGGGTTTCTACAAGTTCGTCTAGGGTTTTGACCCTCTGTTTGAAGGCGAAAAAAATTTTCGTTTGCAGATTCCTTCTGGGTTTTTCGAGATCTCAACTGGGTCGGTCTTCAAATTTTCTGGGTACCTCATTTTCTGTGCCTCGAAATTTGTGCCTCAATTTGAAGTCGAAATCTTTTTCTGATCGCAGATTCCTTTTGGGTTTTGCGAGATCTCAACTAGGTTGCTTTCAAATTTTTCTGGGTACCTCGTTTTCCGTGCCTCGAAATTTGTGTCGTCAAAATTTTTTGGGTATTCTTCTATCCTTCTGGGTTTTTATTTATCTTCTCTGGGTTTTCAGTAAAACCTCAAAATTCGTGTTCGGATTTCTGTATTTCTGTTTTCTTTGCATTATCTTGCCTTCACCAGTTTGACCGCGAGGTACGTGATGGCATCTCTCACGAACATAATGCTCGAAAGTAGCCAGAAGTTCAACGGGAAGACTTACAACACCTGGAAGCAGCGCATGTTAACTATCTTTGAATATCGTTGTCTCGATCAGGTCGTCTTGGGGCACTCACCTCGACCCACTATAGCCGGAAACTATGTTACCGGTTCGCAGGGTTCTGGCCCGGGTCCTAGTCCGGGTTCGCACTGGGTCCGGGTCCTAGTCCGGTCCCTCTATGGGTTCGGGTCTGGTCCCTCTGTGGGTCCTATTTATTTTTCTCTCAACCGCCACTGCGAAAAAGAACAATTTCAGACTTCGCAGACACGATTTAATTTGTTTTCTGCACATTACGGTTGGATGTTGAGGGTTCCGAGTTGCAGGCTACACCCGTTACAGTAGTCGCGACGGTTGCAGGCTATTCCCATTACACACACGACGAAAAGACACAGACAAAAGGGATAAAGAGATAAAAAAAGACTCAAAATCGGCAGCGCTCCATATCTGGTGTATCCCATCCTGAACACTTCGCAATCAGACGTGATTTTATATTTATTTATATTTATAATATAAATATGATAAATATAAATATTAGCAATAATTGTTTTATAAATTTATAATATATATAGTATAATAATTTAATTTGTATTTATTATTTGTTATTATAATTATATAATTATAAATATAGCTTATAAATTTATAGACTTATAAAGTTATAATTAATTGTTAATTGATTAATTAAAATTTTATATTAATAATTTATTTTTAACAATAAATTTATATATTTTTTACATGTTTTTGTAATTCGTACTAACGAACCCAAGACGAACTGAACCCACCCCCCAAAAAAATTTGCCGAACCCGCGAACCGAACCCACGAACCCGAACCCGAACCGGCTACTTAGGCCGGAAAGGATCAGGATAAATGGGATGAACGCAACCGGGAAGCCATCATGCTCATCAAGCTTTCAGTCACTGACGACCAACTGCCACAAGTGCCGTCAGGCAAAATAGCTACTGAGGTATGGACAACCCTGAAGGATCTCCATGAAACGTCAGATAAGAGTCATGCATTTTTTCTTAAGAACATGCTTTTTTCAATAATGATGGATGAGAAGCACACCACTCTTCAAGAGCATCTAACAAAGATCAAGGAGATTCGGGACCAGCTGGAAGCCATTGGACGGAAGATGGAGGAAGAGGACATGGTCATCATTACTTTGAAGAGTTTGCCAAAGTCTTACGAGCATTTCATTGAGACGCTCAATATTACTTCAACAAACGTCGACTTGAAGTTTCCAGACTTGTGTAACAAGCTTCTACAACAGGATCGTTGGAGACAACAGTTTGGAAGCAGTACCAGTTCCTCCACAGAACAAGCGTTCTCTGCCAAATCTTCTGCTAAGAACAAAGGGAAGACTCAATCTTCTCAGCCGAAAGGCTCTGGTTCTTCTCAGGACAGCAAGAAGAAGAACGTTCAGTGCAATTATTGCGACAAATACGGTCACATTAGGGCTGAGTGTCGCACTCGGATGGCTTCTGAACAAAAGAAGTCGGGAGGATCTCAACAGAAGGCACATGTCGCCAAGCACACTAAGCAGAAAGATTCTGCATTCTATGCTTTTATGGCCAAGCGAACTGCAGATCCAGTACATTCTTCTGCCTGGTATATCGATTCAAGGGCATCGCGACATTTTACTCATCATCGAGATTGGTTCACAAAGTTCGAACCCTTCTCAGATTCTATCATTTTCGGAGGAGGAGAAGAGTACACAGTTGTTGGTAAGGGCACTGTCCAGATTCACTCAGGAGGAAGAAATTTGCTCTTTCTCGATGTCTACTATGTTCCAGGCATGGAACATAATCTCCTCTCCGTCAGTCAGATCATGCGGCATTCTCCCCAGTTAGATGTTGTTTTCAGTTCGTCCACCTGCAGCATCGTTGATAGGGAGACTCGTACAACAATTGCGATGGGACTTGAGGATCATGGTTTGTATCGACTTGCTGATTCCGGTGATTCTCAGGAGCACGCTCTCGCAGCCCAAAGTACAACCATCAGCAAACTTTGGCATCAGCGTTATGGGCACTTGAATGTCCACTACCTCTCTCAGTTATCTCGGGAGGGTCTTGTTGCTGGTCTACCTGAAATCCAAACTAAAAATCATGGAGTTTGTGGAGCCTGTCAAGCTGGCAAGCAGCATTGGACACCGTTCTCGAATGGTGATTCTTGGCGAGCCTCCAAGGTACTTCAATTGGTTCACGCTGATATATGTGGACCGATGAACACTCCTTCCTCAAGCATTGTGGGTCCGTAATTTTGCTGTTTTGTTGATGATTTCAGTCACAAAATGTGGGTGTATTTTCTGAAACAAAAGTCAGATGTGTTCAGCACATTTCAACAGTTTAAAGCCTTAGTTGAGAAAGAATCAAGTTCTCACATTGTTACTCTAAGGTCAGATAATGGGGGGGAGTTTTGTTCAGCTGACTTCTCTTCTTTTTGTGCTACACACGGCATTAAGCGCCAACTTACCACACCCTACACCCCTCAGCAGAATGGTGTCGTCGAACGTAGGAATCGCACCATTACCGAAATGGCTCGTTCTATGCTGGAGTACAAAAATGTACCTAAGAAATACCGGGTTGAAGCAGCCTATGAATTCTACTTCACTAATCGGGTTACCTACACAAAGCCGTTGGCGAAGATGACCGCAGAAGCCCGGGTCAGATGTAAGCCTAAGGTGGGCTTATCATCTCAAAGTTCGCCGCATCGGCCTATGTATGGATTCCACGCTTGCTGCACTGCTGGACTCCAAGAGCCAGACACTTATGTTTACTGGCTACAGCGACAATCAAAAAGCTTACAGGTTGGTTGATGTGGAGATAGATCGGCTCATATTCAGCCGTGATGTTGTGATTGATGAGACTACTGGTCCATTTGTCCCTACTACCAGTCCTGCGGATCAGCCTATGAAGGTTCCTGATGAGGGTGTTCGTCTTCCTCTTGGTTCCCATGATGGGAGGGCTTCAAAGCATTCTAACTCTGAAGATGAGGAGTCTACTGATCATGATCTCGCACCACCTGACTTTCCTCAGGATTCACATCCAGATGACTTTGTTCTAGAACTCCCAGGCGATGTTGTTACTCCTATTCCAGATGTTGGTACTTCTACTCGTCGGCCTAAGTGATGGACCAAGACAATCGACAATCTTCATGATGATGAACTCATTGAGGGTCGATCAACTCGTAGCAAGAGCAAGCAGCAACACACAGTGAACTTCGCTCTTATGGCCAACATCCACAGCATCTACGAGCCTCCTACATATTCAAAGGCTAAAGGAATTCCAGAATGGGGACAGGCTATGCAGACAGAATATCATAGTCTTCTGAAGAATCACACCTAGATTCTTTCTGATC